>VMDO01031417.1:0-20123 GCA_007922755.1 Pedetes capensis
AAATGAAAGTAATAAGGAAGTAATATTTTTCAGATTTTATAAATATATATGTGGTATAATTGTAAAGTACAGATAATGAACATTAGAATATAGAAATAACATTGATTTCAGGGCTACTTATAAGGTAGAATTGCTGTAACTTGATTAACAATCATATGCAGATAGATAAGAAGAAAGAGGAGGATTTGAGGATGACTGAAGTTCATAGCTTAGGACACTAGAAGAAAAATGAACTTTGATATGGAATATATAAAGAGGACTTAGGAACATCATAAAAGGATGTAATTGAGTCCAATAATAATAAGATAAAAGTTTTACCCATGCTGGCACTGACCTTCTATCAACATTTCTGTTATACAGTGGAAGGTATAATTATATGCTATTATTGTAGCTCATTAAGGATATGGAAATAAAGATACCACATTTCTAACCAATTTCTTTTTTTGAAATCAGGATTAAGATTCATCACAGCAAAAACTAAAAATATAAAAAGAAAACTTGGAAATTATCATTCCTATTATTCTAATATTAAATTCTTGCAATTAGTTTTAAGTTTCTCTCCTCACTTTGCATATTAAAAGTTCTTTCATAGGAAAACTTTAATTAGTGGAACAAATTGCCATTACTTGGTTAATCATGCATTATTTATCAACCTATGCATTACTTGTTGAAACAAGAGAGGTTTATTTAGTCTTTCTGTAAAACAAAGAGTTTCAACAGCCATTAAAGTATGACTGTTGTTAGGTGTCAAGGAGTCGTGTCCAACCCATAGCGACCCTCATAAGATTTTCCATGGCTGGCTGTTTTGGGGATTGCTTTGGGAATGGAATGCCACATCATTATCCTGAAAATATGATTAGTTTACTAACATTGTTTTAGGTTCTCTTACCACAAAATAAAAGATAACGCTCTGAGGTTATCAATATAATTATTGGCCTGGCTGTAGTAATCATTTCATTATGTGTATATACCAAAATACCATACACTTTACCTTAAATATATACTATTTACTAAAAATATTATTAATTGTTAATTTTAGTAACATTAGGTTGCTAATATTTGATTCATACTGGTCTACAATTATTTCATTTCATGTATAAATCCATGTAATAATATGAGTGAGCTACATAATTTTTGCTGTGGTATATGTAAAATGTAGTTAGTTTTTTAGTGATACTATTTATCTTTATGCTGGGATTTAGCTCAGTTGGTAGAGCACCGCTCTGCAGTCTCTGAGGTCCCGAGTTTGATGCCCAGCACCACAAAAATGGGAGAAGGATGTGGCAACCCACTCCCGAGGCAATCCTGAAACAATCGGCCATTGAAAACCTTATAAGGGTAGCTATGAGTAAGACACGACTCGACGGCACCTAACAACAACAACAACAACATTTACCTTTAAAAATAGGCCATCTTGATTAAGCAGCTAACAGAAATACATTTTCCTATTTGTCAAAAAATAAGTTTAGACACATAACATTCTACTAATGGCCTACTTTCATTTTGAAGATCTGCAAATCATATTCAATCTTCCCAAATATACAGAAATAACATGACTCAGCAACTGATAAAAGTAATAATTTCATTAACATAATGTGAAGCACTGCTGAAGGACTTGTTCATATGAAAATTCAGAAGTATCATGTTTTCTACTTTCATAAATATGCAGTAATGTTTGATTGTTAGTAGGTACTGGTTTTAATTCTTTAGACTCAATCAATGTGTCATTTATGTTTGTTTTCCTAAAAGACATAGTATATCCTTTTAAAAGCAAGTTTTATTGTATATATTTGAGGTTTGCAATATGATGTTATGTGATACATACAGACAGTAAAATGGCTACCATAGTGATGGAGATTAACATATATATCATTTCACATAGTTACTTTTTTGTGACAAAAGCAGCTAAAATATACTTGTTGTTGTTCCGTGTTGTCGAGTTGGTGTGCGACTCATAGAGACCCTCATAGGGTTTTCAATGGCTGACTGTTTTGGGATTGCCTTGGGAGTGGATTGCCAGGTACTTCTCCCATTTTTACGGCGCTGAGAATTGAACTCGGGATCTCAAAGCCTGCAGCGCAGCGCTCTACCAACTGAGCTAAATTCCAGCCCCAAAATATACTTAGTAAACAAAAATCTACAATATACTACTTCGCTTAACTTCAGTCCCCATGTTGTATGCTAGAACTCTAAGTTTGTTTATTTTGCATATGTTATTTTACATCCTTTGACCCACATTTCTCAACCCATAGTATCCACTGTTTGATTCTCTTTCTGTGTATTTAAATTCTGTTTTCTTATATTCCAAATAAAAGGGAGATCATATAATATTTTTCCTTGGCTTATTTCATTTATCATTTTATCCTCAAACTACAGCCATTTCATGACAGATGATAGAATCTCTGTTGATATACTGAATGATACTTCAGTATGTGTTTGTGTGTGTGTGTGTGTGTGTGTGAGTCTGTGTGTGTGTGATGTTTCATATACTTATCTGTCAATGGGTATTTAGGGTGTTTTCATATCTTGGCTCTTGTGAATTATGATGCCATGAACTTGGGAGAAAAGATCCTTTTATAAGATGAAGAATTTATCTCCTTCTTGTATATATCCAGAGGATGATTTACTGGGTCATATGGTGGTTCTATTTTCAAGTTTTTGGTGATCCCCATCCCAATTTTCAATGCCTTTGTAAACATTTGTTATGATTTATCTTTTTGATAATGACTCTTCTTATGAATGTGAAGTATCATTTTGTGTTGTTGTTAGGTGCCATCAAGTTGAGTCTGACTCTTAGTAACCCAATGTACAACAGAACAAAATACTCCCAGATTCTGTGTCAGACACACAATCTTATTTATGTTTAAGCCCATGGTTGTTGACACTCTGTCAATCCATCTAGTGGAGGGTTTTCCTTTTTCTGTTGACCTGCTACTCTCCCAAACATGATGACCTTCTCCAGGGATTGGTCCCTCCTGACTTCATGTTCAAAGTACATAAGAAGTAGTCTAGTCATCCTTGCTTCCACAGAGCACTCTGGTTGCACTTCTTGAGGACAGATCTGTTGGTTCTTTTGACAGTCCATGGGACATTCAATAATTGTCTCCAGAACCATAATTCAAAAGTATCAATTCTTCTCCTGTCTCCCTTGTTTAATGTCCAACTTTCACAACCATATGACGTGAATGAAAACGCCATAGCATGAGTCAGGTGCATCTTCATTTTCAATGTGACATCTTTACTTTTCAATTCTTTAAGGAGATCTTTTACCACAGCTTTTCCAAAAACAATGCTTCTTTGATCTCTTGACTGTTACTTCCATGGATTTTGATTGTAGAACCAAGTAAATAATGTATCACAGTAGTTTTAATTTGTATGTCCCTGATGGTTAGTGACATTGAGCACCATAATATATATATATATATATATATATATATATATATATATATGTATATACACACACATATATACATATATGTGTGTGTGTATGTATATATGTATATATATGTATATATATAATTTTTTTTGGCAGTCCTAGGGGTTGAACCCAGGGCCTCACACTTGCATGCTCTGCAAGTGCTGGACCACTGAGCTGCACACCCAGCCCATCTTTTTTACTTTTTGAGACAGGGTCTTGCTAAGTTACGCAGAGTGCCTCTGCCTCCAGAGCTTCAGGGATTACAGGCATGTGCCACCACGCCAGGCTCAAAATATATTCTTTTATCATGGAAAATGCATTGAAACTTTCATTTTTACTTTTCATACTAGCAAATAAGTGCTAGAAAATTGATGCTAAAAGAAGAACTCACATCCGTCTACTTGATACTGAGGGATATATCTTGTCAAAAGACCAGTTTGAGCAGAATAATTATAGCAGCATCTAGGAAAAGCAGAGAGTACTATGCTAATGTTGAACATATTGGCCTACTTTCACAATCTTTCAATTTTATGATGGATTTTGGAGTTAATAACAGCTTTATTGACAGAAAAAAGTCACACTACACTGTGTACATTTATTATATCATGTATCATTATCATAGTAAAACTGAAATGTGAAAAAGTATGCACTTAGAATCAAAGAAATATGGTATTCTTTATAACCCAGTCAAGAATTTTTCCAGAATCTCATAACAGAAACACTGATGTAAAAGAGGCAATTAGTAAAAGATGTCAGCATTGAGAAACACTGATGAAAAAAGATGAGAAACGCTTTAATTGCTTTAATTTATAAAAACAGCAATGGAGAAGTACAAAACTGTTTTTGTTTATTTGCATCTTTTTTATCTGAAATTGATAAGTCCACATGTATTTTGAGAAAATTAAGTTTAGTTTATCATGATATGCCCACACTAGGGAATAATTTCAAAAGTAGTTTTTTAATATTTATGAATAAATAATTTGGTTTTCCATCCTCCATAGGGATAGAGGTCATTTATGTATGTGGGTCACAATACCTCACAGGGCCCAAGGATATGGATTTAGTTATATGCTAGAAGGGTACAATGAAGTGGATACTTTCAAAAATGCATCTTTAGGCAACTTTATCTTGTATATGCATATCATAGAATGTATTTATATAAATCTGTGTGAACAATGTCTTCAACATTATATCATTCTCCAAATAGTACTTCTCCAGTGCTCTAGCGTAGCAATTCAGGAGGATGTTTGGGAAGAGGAACTGAGTCATCCAAGATTTCTATTGTTCCTATAACTCACTGTGTGTGGTTAGTGATCATGCTTGAAGGCCCTGGGCTTCTCCATCTGCCACATCACAAATGGTATCAATTTGTAGTCTAGAATATTATCCACAAGCAAGATATGGCATAAACTTGGCCTTCCTATGGTGAAAATCCTTTCAGGCATTGGTTTCCAGAACAGGAAAGGTTTATTCAAACTTAAGATGTGTTTTGGGAAGTAATTTTCTTCCACTATCATCTAGAGTATCCAGAAATTCTTAGGCTGTCTTCTTATCAATAGAGTCACCACTTGCTGTCAACTTACAAAATGAGTGATGATTCTTGAATCATTTAAATCATTTGGAGCTAGCAATAAATTCAAGATAATAGTCAAAACCATCCTTTCCTTTAAGCCTCACAAGCATTCTTTTCACTTTGGCTATGATCATCATGATGCCAAGAGAGACACCTTTTTGTGTCTTGTGTTGAATCTAGTTAAGTAGAAGTTTCTCAAATCTGATATAGGCATTTGTCTAATTTTTGTTAGTCTCATTATCTCCAATGGAAGAGATCTTTGAACAATTTCTGGTATTTTGTTCTTGCTCTTCCAGATCATGACTGTAGTGGAATGGAGCATACCTCACTCATGAACAATAACAATCATGTTTTCCACCTTCTTTGGCCTTAGGCACTTAGAATTTTGTTTCTGTGTTAGTCACTTAACATGGCCTGTTATTGGGAATATTACCTGTGGATTTTGTAAACTTATGGGCTATGATGACAAAAACAATATGTTATTAAATCTAGCCAAAGAGACAATGATATAATCAATAGATGCAGGAAACACAACATATATGAGGCTTCTGTTGAATTATATAGCATAGTATTTTACAGTGAATATTTTATATGTATCAGTATAGTATAAAATCATGATAAAAGTATAGTGTAACAAATACATAAACCAGTAAGGTAGTCTTTTATTTACCTAGTATTACATGCTGTACATAATTGTATATGATGAAGAGTGCATTAGGCTTGTTTACATCAACCTCTCCACAAACATGTAATGTGTTTGCACTATGACATTATGATGTATAGTTATGAAGTCACTAGACAATGAGAATTTATAGTTCCATAATAATCTTATGGAATCACTAGTATATAAATAGTCTGTCTTTGACTGAAATATCATCATGCAGTGCATGACCACATACACATATATACAAATACCAGACTTTAATTTTAGAGCAGTTTTAGGTTTTCAGAATCTTTGAACATAAAGTACCATACACCCTGCTCTTCTCTGCAGTTTCCCTTGCTATTATATCTTGCATTAATGCAACACATTTATTGTAAACTTCTTTGTGGCTTTGGAAATCAAACCCAGGGCCTCATGCATGCTATGCAAGTGCTCTACCACTGAGCTTTATCCCTAGATCCATTTGTTTCAGCCAATGATTGTAAGTTTTAATATAATTTATTTTTAGAGAAGGTTTATGGATAGAGAGAAAATGAGCATAGTGTTCTCATATACTTTCTTCCCTAACATACACAGCCTTCCTCAACATCTTTCCCTGGAGTGGTGCATTTTTCAAAATTGACTAGCCTACACTGACATATCAATATGACTCAAATTTCATACTTCATGTTGGGTTCACTTTTGGTTGTGTACATTCTATTTGGAAAAATGTGTAATGATATGTGTCCTGCATTAGTTTCACTGCCATAAAGGCCATAAAATTCCTCTGTGTTTTGCTTTTTCATCCCTCCCTTCCCTATAACTCTTTCCAACCACTAATCTTTTCATTCTCTCCTTAGTTTTGGTTTATCACAGACTGTCATAGAGTTTGGAATTATATATGATGTAGTCTTTTCACATTAGCCTTTTCACTTATTAATATTCATTTAAAGTTCTTTTATGCCTTTTCATAGTTTGATATCTCATTTTTTTGTAAAGAATAATATTTCACTTGTCTATAGCCATACAATCCTCGTGTCTGATCCTGTCAGATCTTGGAAGATAAGTGGAGTCAGGCCTAATTAGTCCTTGGATGGGAAACCACCTGGGAATACCAGCTACTGTAGACTTGGGAGAAGGATCTGGCAGCCTACTTCTGAAACAACCAGCCATGTAAAACCCTATGAATAGCAGAGAAGCACTGACAATAGTGTCGGGTATGGCACAGTGTTGGGGAGTATTTCATTCTGCTGTAGATAGGGTCGCTGTGAGTCAGATCAAGTTGATGGCACCTAACAACAATATTCCACTGGAATGTACTAGGGTTTATTTACAAATTCACCGGATAAAAGGACATCTTGGCTTTTCCTAGTGTAGGAAATAGTTAATAAATCTACTATAAACACTTATTAGGGCTGGGATTTAGCGCAGTTGGCAGAGCACTGCGCTGCAGTCTCTGAGGCCCTGAGTTCAATTCCCAGCACCACAAAAATGGGAGAAGGACCTGGCAATCCACTCCCAAGGCAATCCCGAAATAGTCAGCCATTGAAAACCCTATGAGGGTCGCTATGAGTCGGATACTGACTCGAGGGCCCCTAACAACAACAACAACAACAATAAACACTTATTAGCAGGTTTTGGGGTGGATATAAATTTTCAACTCTTTTGGGCAAACACTGAGGAGCACAATTGCTGAACCATATGGGAAGAATACATTTAGTTTGGAAAGAAACTGCCAGACCATCTTCCAAACCAGTTGTAACATTGTGCATTCCCACTAGCTATGAATGAGAGTTCTTAAAATCAAACTTCTTCATCAGTATTTGATGTTGCCAGTATTCCAGATTTTGTCCATTATAATAAGTATATGTAGTATTTCATTGCTATACTGAGGAGCCAAATGTGAGTAAAATCCACAATTTACATTGAGGTTCACTCTTTGTGTTAGGCAGTTGTATGGGTGTAGAAAAATATTCAGCATCATTTAATCACTAGCAAAATAGCTTCACTGTCCTAAAAATATTCTGTGTTCCATTATTTTATACCTCTCCCACTTAACCACCTTGTTATGGTAGGTTGCTAGGTCTACCATACCAAAGGCCTGCTGCCGTACCACTGTGGTGTTCAATCCCATCAGATCTCAATACTTGGATAGGAGACTTCCTGGGAACACCAGGTGCTGTAGGCTTGAGAGACGCACCCGGCAACCCACTCCCCCAAAACAGCCAGCCATAAAAACCCTATGGATAGCAGAGAAGCACTAACAATACTGTTTCACCTGTTGTACCTAGGGTTGCTATGAGTCAGACACTGACTCAACGGCACCTACCAACAACCATAACAAAATACCACAGACTGGATAAATGACTTAAAAAGTAGAAATATGTTTTCTCATAATTTTGGAGGTAGGAATCCAAGACCAAGATGTTTGCAAATTTACTTTTCTTCTGACTCTTCTCTCTTTGGCTGGCACAACTCCACCTTCTCCATGTGCCCTCACATGGTTACCCTTCACCTGTGCATCTGTGTCCTAGTATCTTCTTGTACCTGTTGTTGTGGTTGTTGTTGTTGTTGTTAGGTGCCATCGAGACGGTATCCGACTCATAGCTACCCTCATAGGGTTTTCAGTGGCTCACTGTTTCGGGATTGCCTTGGGAGTGGATTTCCAGGCCCTTCTCCCATTTTTTGTGGTGCTGGGATTTGAACTCAGGACCTCAGAGGCTGCAGCACAGCGCTCTACCAACTGAGCCAAATCCCAGCCCTTGTAGCTATTACCCACTCTAATGATTTCATTAAACTTAATTACCTTATTAAATGTCTTGATTTCAAATAAAGTAAGATTCTCATGTACTGAGATTAAAGACTTCCAGTGATTGGAAGAGTCCCACTCACATTCTGGACAGTAATCTTCTTTATACAGTTTCTGCTGACTTATATGTCAGTGTCATCTAAAAACACTTTTATAATATGATCTAAAATAATGTTTGGAAAATATCTGGATACTGTGCCCTACCCAAACTGACACATAAAATTAGCCACCACATCTTCTTAGAATCCCGGCAAACCTCTGATCTTTGTATTGTCTCTAAATTTATGCCCCTTTCTAGATGTAATAAACATGGAATCACACACTATGTAGCATTTTTAGACTGGCTTTGTTCATTTACCAAGGACTTTAGCATATCTTTCCACATGTTTTTGTAGCTTAATACTGTCTCCTTTTTCTTAATCTTTTCTATTTATGTCTCTTTATTTTGGTAAAAAAGCATGTCGTAAATTTACTGTTTCAACAATATTAAGTGTAGAGAATTGTAAAAGGTTTACATCTTGCATGTCTGTAACTCTATACTCATTGCACAATAGTTTCTTACTTCCTCCTCCATTCAGCCCCCATAAATAACCCTTTGCTTTTTATTTTTGCAAATTTTATCACATTAGCTAACACACATAATTGTACCTGACATATTTGTCTTTTGTTATTAGCATATTTCACTGAGCATAATGTTCACACGTTTTGTCCATGTTGTAGCAAAAAGAATTTCCATCTTTTTAATGCTAAATATTATTCCATTGGGAGAAGGACCTGGCAACCCACTCCCAAAAATCAATCCACCATTGAAAACCCTATGAACCGCAGCGAAGCACCGACAATAGTGTTGCCCCTGTGTTGTATGTAAGGTTGCTATGAATCGGATACCAACTTGACAGCACCTAACAACAACAAGAATTATTCCATTTTCTGTATATGTAATATTTTATAAATCTTTTTATCTATTGATGGACATTAGTTTGCATCCACATCTTGGCAATTGTGACTAATGCTGCAGCGACGTGTTGTACAAGTAATTTTTTGAGATTTTTTTCCCTGTCATTTTATATATAGAACCAGAGTGGGATTGATCATATAATAGTTCAATTTTTAATTTTTAAGGAACTTTCATACTGTTTTCCATAGCAGATGCACAGCTTTACATTTGCAACAAGAAACAGGACACAAAGTTTCCAGTTTCTCTATGTCCTCACAAACATTTGTCATTCTGTCATATATGCATGTGTTTGTGTGTGTGTATACTATTGTTGTTGCTGTTGTTAGGTGCCGTCCAGTATGCCCGACTCATAGTGACCCTCACAGGGTTTTCAATGGCTGATTTTTTCGGAATTGCCTGGGAGTGGATTGGGACTCCCTCTCCCATTTTTGCAGTGCTGGGAATTGAACCCAGGACCTCAGAGACTGTAGAGTGGTACTGTACCAAATGAGCTAAATCCAGCCTCATGTGTACTATATTGTGTGTGTGTGTATGTATGTATGTGTGTGTGTGTGTATATATATATATATATATATATATATATATATATATAATTATATATAATATGTATTTATCATTATATATATATATATATATATATCCAAAGAGATATCACTACACATGTCTATGAGATATACTATATATAATATATTCATAGTATATCTCATATACATATATTGTATATTTCATAGACGTGAGGCGATATCTACTTGCAGTTTTGACTTACTTTGTCCTGATTGTTATGGATTTTGAGTATCTTTTTATATACTTTTTGGCCATTTGTATTTCTTCTTTGGAAAAAATTTTTAATCAAGCTCTTCATCAATTTTTAAATCAGGTCACTTTATTTGTTGCTCTTGTTGCTATTAAATTATAAGTGTTCTTTATACCTTGTAAATATTAACACCTTCTCTAATATATGACTCAAACAGATTTTCTCCCATGAAATAAGTTGGCATATAAACTTTATTGATTTCTTCCTTTGCAGCTCATATTTTATTTAAATTAGATGGAGTCCCAGTTTTCCCTTTTTCTTCTGTTGTCTTTGCTTTTAGTATCATACACAAGAAATCGTAGTCAATTTCAATGTCAAGAAACTCATTCCGTGTTTTTTCTTCTAAGAATTTCACAGTTTCTGGTCTGATGTTTGGGTTTTAATTCATTTTGAGTTAATTTTTGTATATAATGTGAGATAAGAGTGCTTCTTCATTCTATGGCATGTGGATATCCACTTTTCCAACACCATTTGTGAAAGAATCCATCCTTTTTCCTATTCATCACCCTTGTCACAAATCATTTAACTGTATAAATAAGTGTTTATTTCTAGGTTCTCTCTTCTGTTCCATTTTTCTATATGTTCGTATTTGTGTAAGTAACATAGGTTTTGTTACTGTAGCTTCCTAATGCATTATGAAATCAGGAAATGTGAGGTCTTTGGCTTTGCACTTCTTTCTCAAGGTGGTTTTGTTTGGTTTGTTTCATTTGAGATTTGATATGCATTTTAAGAATTTTTATATTTTTGCATAAAATGGTGAGTTGATTACAAAATATTGTAGAGTTTTACTGTAGAAGAATTTAAGTCTCTTTTTTATTACAATTTATATTCTATGATTTGTTTATTAAATTAATCCCTATTCTAATGGCATAGAGATAGTTTGTGATAGATATAGATATTTTACCTTAACAGTTTGTGGTTTCACTCCTTGTGAATTTATTCCTAATTACATGAGATGTGATAAGAAATACAGTGAGTGTATAAATCAGATAAATTTTATATTTAAAGACATATTGCCGTTAATCCTCTTGAAAATAATCCCTCTGGCTTTGAATATATGTATCCCATTATTCTTGCCACTTTCTGAAGCAATTGTGGAAGTCCTCTTTCATGAGTGTCTTTAGTTTCATCCTCCATCACGACAAGCCTCCCTGGCATACACTGCTTCTCTTATGGCAATTTCCATCAAATAAAAAACATTACAATATGACCTCATCCACCTTCTTGCCACTGGATCTGGCAATGTACGACTTCTGACTTTTTCCCAGTGTAAAAATCACCATGAAAATAAACGTTTTGTATTGATTGAGGACATGGAAGCAGACACAAAGGTGCAACTAGAAACACTTAAGAAAGAAAACTGTCAGAACTGCTCCAGAAACTTGTAAGAATGATAGAATAAGTGCTTAAAGCCAGGGGAAGTATTTTGAGGGGGATTAATGACAATGTGTGTTTTACTGCAGTAATTTCTGTTTAGCTTAAACATTCACTATATCATTTGGTTGCACCTCATGGGATGTAATTGCCTATGTTTGCATGTGGATGGTGAAATACACCAGTATTATTTGTTAACTAATCTATGAGTCAGACACCGACCCACCGGCACCTAACAACAACAACAATTTTACTATTGGAAGTAGAAATACTGAACATCTAATAACAAATGCTCCATCTTCCCCAGAAGTATTTGGTCACTATCATCCTTTACTTCTGTGAACATTTACCTTGTATCTTGGACACGTCATTCCTAGACTATGTTAATCTACTCAAACTGGGTACCATTCTGGCTCTTTTTGATAAGTGATTCTCAAACTTTGGAATGTATTGGAATCACTTCAAAGACTTATTGTAAATCATCTACAATAAAGGACACCGTACTCAGAATTTTAAATTTGGTGTGGATATTATTTTTTTCTGCAAATCAAATGACCTCAAAAAGTAATAGATTAAAATAATAATAATTTATTACCTTATATGAATTTTGTGCATCAGGAATCTAATGAAAATTGGCTGGCAGTTTCCCTTATGTGGTTTCATTCAAGCAGTTGACAAGGTAGAGTTCTCTGAAGAGTGACTGGACCGGAGAATATGCTTACAAAATGGTTTATTCACATGACTGTTGGCAGAAGTTATCATTATTTTGCTAAATGGGCTTTTCTGTTAGTTGTTTGCATGTCCTCAAGATATGGCTGCTGGTGTCACTTCAAGTAAGCCATAGTAAGAAAAAATTAGAAGGAAATTGGAATGCCTGTTATGACCTAATTTCCATAGTCAGACACAATCACTTCTGCTTTTTATTTATTTGTTAGAAGTAAGTCAACCAATTTGGGCCACATTTAAGAGTAGAAGAAGCAAGAATTAACAAGGACTCTGTGAACATATATTCAAATCACCAATGTAGTTCAATCACAGACTCTTATCTCCCATTTTAGTTAGCTCCTAGTTGATGTTAATGCTGAAGGTCCAGATCACATTTTGAATAGCAAGACTTTAGATTATTATGGACATCATTCATTATGTGCACAACCTACAGTTAATACTCAAAGCAGAAACTTTAATCACTCATTTCCTAGTTCACCTGGTCACTTATAACTTTGTAATATTAGTTTCTTAAGTCAATATCTTCTCTAGTTCCACTCCCTTAGTTAACTTCATTATCAGTCTCAAAAATAACTTGTGTTCATTTGTCTCCTTCAAATGTGCTTTCATTCTGCCAAAGTTAATTTTCTAAAATATTTCTCTCACCACTCCTTACCTAGCATGTAGCTTTAATGAGTTTGAGGGAAAGTATCATGCCTTTTGAGTTAGTACAACTATTCTGCTATCTACCAATACTATATGACCTTCTTTAAGCTTTAGCTCCTTCATGTCTAAAATGAAGACATCAGTGCTCTCTTCAAAAGTTTATGGTGAATATCAAATAATAAAGCATTTGTAAATAGTTACCACAGTGCTTGGTATGTGAGTACTTCCTCTGCCTTTGCAATTCAAAAACAATGTCAGTTAAGTGCATAGCGAAATACAATTTTGTTAACAAATACCATACAAAACCAGAGAAATATATGACTTAACATTCACAAAAATGCAATATAATTTGTGAAGAATAATCACAAAATTAAGCTAACTAAGCAAACAATTCTCTATGCAAAATAACAACTTAAAATTTCTTTAAAAATATACACATTATTGTAATAAAATCCTTTCTAAGAAGTCATGGAACAATAGAGATGAACGTTAATCAGATCTAATTATTGTCAATTAGTAGTAGGTGGTAAGACTAGTAATGAAATACCCTATGGATCCTTAGTGTGCTTGTGTGTGTGTGTGCATGTGTGTGTACGTTTGTCTGTCTGTTTGTTTTGAGACATAATCTTGCTATGTAGCTTTGGCTGGCCTTGAATTTGCTACGTAGGCCATGCTGGCGTGGAACTCAGAATTCTCCCTCTGTCTCCCAATCCTGAGATTACAGGTGTGCTCTAGAATGCCCGGCTTGATGCTTAAATATTTTTAAATGATGAATTGCTCATAATGTTATTTATAATCAGAAAAATAGGGAAAAATCCAAAATATATCAAAACAATGTTTAAAAATTCCCCTAGAGGGCAAGAAAGTAATCTTTATCATAAAAAACAACTTGCAAGGAGAATAAAACATTAGACTATCAGGAAGTACAAAGTATGCTTTAGGAGGTTTTAAGAAAACAACTAACTCATTTAAAATAGATTTTTTCCTTTCTTCATTGCAAGAAGTTATTCAAAAAGCATTGAATTACAAGATACAAAAAAAGGGAAATGAAGGATCACAATTTCAGAAGGAAGAAAAGCACAGAGACAGTATGACTAACAAAAATGAGGTAGGTCAAGACTTGATATTTGACTTTAAAATCAAAGTAAAAATAGAGCCTTAAGAAAACTGTGACAATCATACATTATACCTAACAATTTGGTCCCTTAGCATTGTTAAATTTTCAGTTCCATGTAGCATTTCTAGATGGTAATTTGAATATGAAATGAGAAAAATAAAGCCAACTGGAACAGAGAACACTGCAGATTCATGCAGTGAGAAGAGAAGGCTGTAGAGCCTTTTAATAAGTCTTCTGCTAGATGAATATACTAATTTACTTAACTGTAGTAACTATAGCACTATGTACATGTATATCAGAACATGATACTGCCAGTTATGGTGCATGTGTCCTGCTGGAAATCCCTGCAGGAGGGAGGCTGAGGCAGGAGAATTCTGAGTTTGAAGTTAACCTGGGTTACGTAATGAGACCATGTCTCAAAAAAAAATCATGTATCATGTATGCATTAAATATATACATTTTTCTTTTAAAAGGCAAACTATCTTGTGTTTCCAGACTTAGCCAATGGGATAGAAAGGAAGAATGACTTTAGTTGAAACTAGAGGGATTTCAGAGATTTATTCAATGGTAAAATAGGGATTAGAAGTAGGTATTGTTAAAGTGCCTGCAGCCTTATCACTGTGGTGTCTCATCCCCTCAGATCTCCAAAGCTAAGGAGAGTTGGGCCTGATTACTTGGATGGGAGACCACCTGGGAACACCAGGTGCTGTAGGCTTGGGAGAAATATCCAGCAACCCCCACCCCCCACAAAAAAAATTCGCCATTGAAAACCCTCTGAATAGTATGCAAGCACTGACAATTGTGTTTTGTCTTTTGTACGCAGGGTTGCTATGAGTTGGACACTGACACAACAGCACCTAACATCGACAACAACAATTGTTAAAGTGTTATTTTTAAAGTGGTCCTCTGACAAAAAGCCTGCAAATTTCAATTGATAATAAAATTTGGTTGGCTTTTACCTCTAAGACATTGAAAGGCCACATAGCCTAACTTTTTATCTTTTTTCTTAGTTTATAAAAGTTTTTCTTATAGTGCTGAATAAAAAAAGAAAACTGCCAATTTACCATTGTAGGTCTTATTTTAAATAATTTTAGAAAAAAAATGTGATGTGACCTAGGAAGATTCATAAGTTATTTTGAATCAGTTTCACCTCTGTTATAGTGTTTAATCTAGAAAAGCAACTGTACTTTAATTTGGGAAGAAGATGCAATGAGTTACTATTGGCTTTACTGTTGCTAAATGGCATGACACTACTCAGTGGTCTTAGATGAGTAGCAGATACTTAGAGGTTACTTCTAAGAAGGAAATGGAAATGTGTACACAGAATACAAACATCAAAGGTTATTGATCATGAATTCTGTTACCAATGATCTATAAAGTTATAGAAGTAATATTCTGTTAAGAAAGTCAACATTTGCTGAATGTAGAATATATGGCAGGCACTATTAGAGGTGTCATTCATTGATAAACTTTTCACAAAAGCTCTCTAAGGTAGAAATTATCTCCAATGTAATAATGTAATAATAGTAATAAATTTTTATTGTAAACTTACTACATATCAAGACTACCCTTATTTTTACATGCCTACTCAGTCATTATGTGAGAAGGATGTGGCAATCCACCCCCAAGCAATGACCAAACAATTAACCATTGAAAACCCTATGAGAGTCACTATGAGTTGGAGATGACTGGATGGCACCTAACAACAACAACACAGTCATAATAAGTATTCACATAGTACGGTGAAGTAGCTATTCCTATTATTTCCAGTTTTAAAGGTGAGAAAAACAAGGAGTTAGAAATATTAAACACCACATAAAGTAATTGATAAAACAGAAGTTGTCTGTGTATGCACATTATTCTGCTTTATTTAAACTTGATTTAAAAACTTCAGATAAGCTTTAGTATTATCCAGGTTCTGCATCTTACTCTTTGTAGACTAATGTATCTTAACAAAGGTAACATATGGTTACCAGGGGAACTAAATAGCCAGACAGATGACTAGATCCCACTCCAAATTAAATAAATCAAAATATCTGGGTTTGAGATTTTTGAAACTGTATTTTTTAAAAGCTCTAAGATATTTTGATTTATTTCCCAGCTTCCTTAATTCTTCAGTGATACTCTTCTATCAAAGTCTGGAACCTAAAGAATCAAGGAAGCTGAGAAATTCTTTAATTCTTATATCTGTGATCATTAATATTGCTGTATATTATAATCATAATTGGCAATTTAAAAACTATAGCAAGTACCTGGTTCCAATTCTCAGTCCAGTTAAATCAATATCTCTGGTTATGTGATTTTAGTATAAGTAATGTCTTAAAAGTCGCCCAGGGGATACTAAAGTGCAGCCAGCATTAGGAAGTACGGACCTCCAGCCTTTCTCTAACTTTCCTAAAATCCTCAATTGTCCTCCATTACTTTCTGAATTACCACAAATGCCTTAGTTGAACATTTATACCTACTAAATTGAATCAATATATTTTTCTAGATATTTTCTTTCCACTCTTGCATTTTGCTTTTAAGTCAAATTGACCTATTCACTGCACCCAAAATATACCTTGCACATCTTTATGTTAGTAACTTTACTTATGCTGTTTACTATCTTTTCACTGCTGGTTGCTGAACCTTGTCCATCCTTCAAAGATCTTTTCATGAATCCATATCTGTTTTGAACTAAATAAGAATTGTCTGCTCCTGAACTAAGGATCTTGATTCACATATTCTTATGAACTTCTCAAATCTCATTTGTATTATGATTTTACATGCTCTTGATCTTGCCTTTCCCTTGCTACTAGACAAGGTATTATCAATGGAATATTAAAATTACCATATGCATTTGTATGCTTTGAAAATGTGTTCAAAATTAAAACTGTGTATAAAGAATCAAAAATATGGTCATGTGCACTGACTCATACTTGTAATCCTGACAACTGGGGAGGATGAGGCAGGAGGATCACAAGTTCAAGGTCAAAGGCAGCCTGTACAACTTCGTGAGATCTTGTCTTAAAATTAAAAGAAAAAAGAATACAAAAGGGGCTGGGCGTGTGGCTCAATGGCAGAGTGCTTTCCTAGAATGTGCAAAGCCCTGGGATTCAAACCCCAGTACTGGAAAATGAATGAATGAATAAGTAAGTAAGTAAGTAAATAAATAAATATTTAAAAAGTAAAGATAAAGTACCTGCTCAAACATATTGTAAAGGACTTAGACTTTTCTTGGAGACTATAAACATATTTTTAAGAAATAAACCATAAAAAACATAAATGAGTATGATGTGTTCATTCCTACTATTTTTCTGAGGTATCACAATTGTCCTAGATGAATTTTAGCTTTTGGCCCAGCTTCTTCAGTAAGATGTTTCCTAACACTGATTCTGTTTATATCGCATTAAAAGGAAATTTACAAAGGGAGGAAGGGAGAGAGAGAAAGAGAGAGAGAGAGAGAGAGAGAGAGAGAGAGAGAGAGAGAGAAGTAAAAGAGAAATAGAGGAGGGGAATGTCATACATATGGCAAACCATGAGAAAAACATGATATAAGTTTTAAGGACTGAATGAATGAAACCAACCTTTGGCTCTCCCAAGTAAAGTCTTCTTAGAAATGCTGGAGAACAGAGAAAGTGAACCTTTTTCTAGAGGCCATTAGTACACAGAAGCTCAGAATCAGAGTGCTTAATAAATCTCCATGGCAACATCAATATAAAATCCTATTAAATTTCTGGGGTCTAACCTTGATTCCCCAGGAGTATGTACTTCTACTTTTCAATTTATGGAGGAAAATTGTGTCAAGGCTCAATAAATTCAGTTCATCAAAGCATACAAATATCAATTTGTGATTAATTACATTTCATAGTGATTCTCACAAAGCCATTTCAAGATGAATAGCTCACTCTGTGATAATAATTAGGCTCTGATTTTTCCCCTCATTGGGCCAAGAAAACTGTGTAAGTAATGGACAATGATAAAACAATTCAATTAGTATTAACAATATACCATCATAATTTTAAATTTTTCCAGAAAATTATACTTGTTTTTGTTTGAAAGATTAGGTATCCTATGAAAGGCAGTGAATGTCGAAAGCCCATGAAAATGTAGATTATATATTTTTAAATATTCTAACTACTACTATTATTTGACTTCAATATTGTTAATTATATTCCTTCCAAAATTGTCAGTAAAAGTAACATAACATCAGACAAATATTGATTGCAATTTTAACCATAGCAATTAAGTGTAGGCCTAAACAAAAATATTTTTTCCCAACAATAACACTATTTCCTTCACAGAAAGTATCTTTATATATTATATGTAATTTATTTTATGCCACAAAATCAACAAACAGTGCTATCAAAAGTGTCATATACTCATAAGAAATTGGATAAAAATGGCATTAAACTTTGTTATATAAGATCAATACCTGGTATTGAACCTTAAGAACTAGCCACTCAAGTCAATATTTTAAGCAGCTTTTATGCTGAACCAATATCAAAATTATAGGCTTAAGTAAACACAATGTATTAAAACCAAACAACTCTCATCTCCTATCTGTTACAAGGACAGAGAAACAACATGAGCTGAGGAAAATGGAGAGTCCTGCACAATTTCATTAACTGAAAGAAGAGCATTTCATTAACTTAGGTCAGGATTAGTAACTTGATATATCTAAAATCTTCTGTAGAATTTAATCATCCCTAAGTTTGAACATGGGGGCTGGGATTTAGCTCAGTTGGTAGAGCTCCGCTCTGCAGTCTCTGAGGTTCTGAGTTCGATTCCCAGCACTGCAAACATTGGAGAAGGTTGTGGCAACCCACTCCGAAGGCAATCCAAAAAACAGTCTGCCATTGAAAACCCTATGAGGGTTGCTATGAGTCAGACACGAATCGACGACACCTAACAACAACAACAACAAGTTTGTACAGAGATTGACCTTAAAAGAATAACACTTATGAAACAAGCTATTCAATTGTGACACATTTATATTGCATACTTGGAACTATCCTTGAGTTTTTTAAGTATGTCTTATGAAAATATGTGCTGGGGCTTAACTTGCTTGGTAGTGTGTGGCTCCCGATTCTCTGAGGACCCTGGTTCAATCCTCAGCACCACAAAAATGGGAGAAGGATGTGGCAATCTACTCCCAAAGCAATCCCAAAACAATGAGCCATTGAAAACCCTATGAAGGTCACTATGATTTGGGCAGAACTTGGTAGCACCTAACAACAACAACATGAAAACATATAGTAGAAAACTGGTTATGAACTCTTTGTGGTTACAAGTAATTACATCAATAAATGAGTTCATTTATGACACAGGCTGTTTACTCTGATAATGGATTATTTCTTTTTGAGTATATACTAAAAAACTGAAGTTTGTGTACATATTGATATGAATTATACTTTTTCTCTAATTATAGATATAACTTCTTCCATAGGTAGAATTGAGGAACTCATTCTATGTTTGAGCCAGTAGTTTTTTCTTTTACTCAAAAAAGTACTAAGAACAAAATTAAAATATTGAAGAAATGTTCATATCAAAATCTGAAAGGATAATCCTAATTCAAAAAGTTCAGAAAGAGCCGGATAAAATTGCATAAATAAGACACAAAATAATATGAATATTGATCAATATCTAGTCATCAATTTATTCATACATATCATAAATATGAATTGAGTCCATTATATTCCAGGCACTAGCCTACGTTCTGGAAATGAAACAGTGAATAAACCATACAAACACCAGTGATAAATACCATGCCAAAAAATAAATCCAGCAAGTGGGATGTGAACATCAGAAATGGGAAGAAGGGCCTGCAATTTTAAATAAGGTTGTTGTTGTTGTTGTTAGGTGCCATCGAGTCGGTATCCGACTCATAGCGACCCTCTGTACAACAGGGGAAACACTATTGTCAGTGCTTCTCTGCTGTTCATAGGGTTTTCAATGGCAGATTGATTTTTGGGAGGGGGTTGCCAGGTCCTTCTCCCAAGCCTACAGCTTCTGGTGTTCCCAGGCGGTCTCCATCCAGGTACTAACCAGGCCCGACCCTGCTTAG
>VMDO01031418.1:0-20122 GCA_007922755.1 Pedetes capensis
ATACACTAATAACTTTCAGAAGTTAACCTGTTTTGAGACTTGTCATTCAAGAGTTACCTTTCTTCTAGCAGTGTTATATCATCACTATGAATTCCACAACCACACTCAATATACTCCTGAAAAGTAACATTTTATACTATATTCTGTTGTATTTTATTCATATGAACATATTATTTTATACACTTGCCCAGAAAACTGAATCCTAGACCAAAACTACCACTGTACACTAAAGAATTATATATACATATAAAACCAATATATTATTAACATGTATTAATATATTATTGTCAGATATAATATATTAACATACATTTATATTACATACATTTGTCTCCACCAAAATCTGTTTCCCAAATTCCAAGTTCATATTTTGGTTCATAACTGTGCACAGACACTTGTACATTATTATATTTCAAATCAAATCCCACTCCAATAATTCACTACTCATTTCTATTCCTTTTGTATCTGGCTTAAGAGCAACACATCCACCTAATTTCCATAGTAAGGAATACAAAAGCACAGTGATCATTCCTCATCTCCTCTGACAAAATGATCTCAACCTCTTCTCCCCATCTCACTTCCTTTTTGTCCCTGATTTTTCAGCTTTCATTATTAATCTATACTATTATAATAGCTTCAGAACTCTTCTCTCTGCAGCCTGGTTTGAAAATGTTTAATACACTATTTTATTACTGTCAAAGAGATTTTCCTAAACGAAAAAGGTGTTCTTGTTGCTTTAAAACTCTTTCACTGGCTCTTTGACTTTAAGAGGGAAAATTCCAAATTTGCTTCATGGTTAACAACACCAGTGTGATCTTACCTGTGAATTTAATACAGACCTATTTCCTCCACTTTAAACCACTCAGTTTAAAGATCTCTTTAGAGTATTGAAAAGCAAAGATGTCACATTGAAGACGAAGGTGCGTCTGACTCATGCCATGGTATTTTCAGTGGCATCATATGGCTGTGAAATCTGGACATTGAACAAGAGAGACAGAAAAAGAATTGATGCTTTTGAATTGTGGTGCTGGAGACGTCTATTGAATATACCATGGACTGCCAAAAGAACCAATAAATCTGTCCTAGAAGAGGTACAACCAGAGTGCTCCTTGGCAGCAAAAATGGCCAAACTGTGTCTTACATATTTTGGACATGTACTCAGGAGAGAACAATCCCTGGAGAAGGACATCATGTTTGGAAGAGTGGCAGGTCAACGCAAAAGAGGAAAACCCTCCACCAGATGGATTAACACAGTGTCTGCAACAATGGGCTTAAACATAAATAAGATGGTTTGCCTGGCACAGAATCGGCAAGTGTTTCGATCTGCTGTACATAAGGTCGCTATGAGTCGGACTCGACTCGACGGCACCTAACAACAACAACATTTCCTCCACTTTTCAATAAGGAAGAAAAGTATTATGTACACTGACCACGTCACAGTGATTCAATGCTACTCCCTATACAGATGAAGTTTTTCCTTTTTATTCCTTTTAAAGTAAATATCTCATTTATTTTTACAGAAAATTTTCTTCTTTACTGCCACCTCATGCCATTTATCTACCAGGACAAATATTTCAAGAATTTTATAGCAGTCTCAAATCTTATGTTTAGCAATTATCTGCTTGTTTATTTTGCTGTGTTCCTTCTGAGCATTTAGAATCCTGCATGTTAACAGTAAGCCACCGATATGGAGTATCCTTTTGTATTAGCCTTCTGTAAGTAAATGTACTGTGCTGTAATGCAATCTACCCGAATCTTTTGTTATAATCATTTTCACTTGCAGCATACTTGGTTTGATTTTTCATGGTCCCCCTTTTACTAGGATCCCATTATAATAGAAGTGATTTTTCTTACCATTTTAAATCAACCAGATCTTATTACAACAAATAACACAGATTAGATGTTTGTCAATATTTATGAAATAATTGAAAAGCAAATAGTAATTTCCAATTGATTTAAGGTAATGCAAACTATTATTTGATTTTTTTTTATTTCTATCCAGGTAAGAGAAAACAATCTACATTTAAGTTAGAGGCAATAAAAACTATAATTCTAATCTCCAGCTGGAATATCCTTCTGGATTGTTCTAGATTATTCTAGATTGTTCCAGATTGTTTCTCTTTAATGCCTACTTCCAAATAGTCATATTTTGAAGCCCTGGCTTAATACAGTGGACACCAGTACATTTTCATTTCTCTGAACTCAGAGGAAGACTTTTAGACAACATTCATTTAGCAATTAAACTATCTTGCTTTGAATTAATCCATGCTGCTTTGTGATATGTTAAACTATTGTTTCGGCTGGTTGCCATAGTGCCCACTGTAATCTCAGTGACTCAGGAGTCTGAGGCAAGAGAATTACAAATCTGAGGCCAGAGGCAGCTTGTGCAATTTAGTGAGATCCTGTCTCAAAATAAAAAATTAAAATTAAAATTAAAAAAGAGGGCTGATGGTGCAGCTTAATGATAGAGCACTTGCCTATCATGTGTGAGGGCCTGGACTCAAGCTCCCAGTACTGCAAAAGAGAAGTATTGTTCCAATTAATAATGCCAGGTAATTTTACCTCAACAGTACAAAATCAGCTGCCAACTTTTAACTTCTGACCATTCATTTCTTAAAAATGAGAAAAATATGATGAGCCATTTTTTCTGCCATGTTAAGAGTAAAGTCTAATCCTCTTTTTCTTCTTCTTGTATTATTTTAATTGTTTTCTTTTATATGAACAGTTCTCTCTTGGAGGAATTGATTCATAGCCTCTCTCTACAATTGCTCAGTGGTATCATTTCTTCCAGTTCACTGGCACTGAAGGCCCAAGGCCCTTAACACAGAGTTCAGTACCCATTGAACTGCTTGCAACACACAGCACACAGTAAGTATAAATACTTGAATTACTCTTTCAGCTGCAGTGGAGATCTGTCCCTTTGAGAAACCATCAGAACACTGACTCTGACTTTGGGATATTTCTGGTATGTTATCAACAAACCATATGTAGAAAAATTAGAAAATCCTAAACATCAGAATATACAACTAAGCTTTTATTTATTTTTCTGTGTCTTGTACCCTTTACTCTCTGTGTCTATTATTTTTGTCTATCTGTT
Source organism: Pedetes capensis (assembly GCA_007922755.1). Taxonomy (NCBI): domain Eukaryota; kingdom Metazoa; phylum Chordata; class Mammalia; order Rodentia; family Pedetidae; genus Pedetes; species Pedetes capensis. The sequence continues at coordinate 3,098 of VMDO01031418.1, forward strand.
CTTTTTCAGAATGTCCTGTGTATGTGACACTCAATTCTAAAACAGGATGCATGCACACAATCGCATGTCCGCACAAGTCATTTCATCTGAAATTTTTCCCCATTTTTATTTCTTATATATTTATATATTTTGATTTTGATTATACATATTTATGAGGTTGTTGTTGTTGTTAGGTGCCATTGAATCTGTGTCCTACTCATAGCGACACTACATAGAACAGGTGAAACACTATTGTCAGTGATTCTCTGCTATCACAAGGTTTTCAATGGCTAATTGTTTTTGGGGAATGGTCTGCAGGGTCTGTCTCCCAAACCTACAGTAACTGGTATTTTGAGGCAGTCTCCCATCCAAGTACTAAGCACACCCCATCCAGCTTAGCTTGTGAGATCTGATGGGATCAGATTCCAGGCTACTATGGCTGCACACATTTATGAGGTAGAGAGTGGTAATTCAATTCATACATACATTGTGGAATTATCAAATCCTGGTTGTTAAACACTTCCAGCTCCTTAAATATCTTTCAAAAACAAAAACAACAGAAAAAATTTTGATTTCAATATGTTGATTATTATACATAATTATGAGGTATAGTATGATTTTTTTAATTGCATACAGTTCAGTGAGGTTAGTTGTAGGATCGTCATAGAATTGCATCCTGTATTTAACATGTACTCTCTCCCTCTTTAATGTCATTTAGACCTTCCTTACCCTCCCGATTTTCCCCTCCTTCTCCCCCTCCCCTTCTGGTAGGCTTCTCCCTCACCCCCACCCCGCCATGCTCCAGTTCCTCATGCCCTGTGCACATCTGAGATCATCATGATTCTTTTCTTGCAGTTTTATTTCCCCTCCATTCCCAGGGAATTTCTGTTTGTCTGTTTGTATGCTTGTTTAGTTGTTTACTTCAGATATTTTGACTGAGATATAAAAATGGAAAATGTATGATTCAGTGTGTACTGGTTTTCATCAAAAGTATTGACAAACTCAAGTAAAAAAATAATGGAAATTGTGAAATATTTGAAGACCATACACTAAATGCATAAATATTTAATTTGATGCTTTTTGCTTTAAATAAAAATGTATACAGCAGGAGTGCCCAACCCAACCACACACACACACCACCTGTGGACTAGTAAATTATTAGGAAGGAGTAGGGCCACAAAGGAAGTGATGGATGGGATGGAGCTAGTGAACTTCATCTGTATTTCCAGCTTCTCTCCATCACTAGAATTACCGCCTGAGCTCTGTCTCTGGTTTGTGGAATAATTATCTTCTACAAAACCGGTCCCTGGCACCAAAAAGATTGGGGACTTCTGGTGTATAGGGAAGATAGGAAGGGAAAACCTCAACAGGTGATATAAGCTATTGTGTTGTGGGAGACTCAAATTGGTTACAAATTCATTGATTCTCTCTCTATTCAGAGGTGGCATCTATGCCCCCTCCCTTGAGATCTGGGTGGTATCTGACTATCACCAACAGAATACAGTGAAAATGATGCCATGCCAATTACTGGCCCACTCTTTAAGAAACTGTCCTGTGCTGCTTCCTTTCTCTGAACATTCTAATCCTTTATGTTTGGAGTTTGACTACCTTGTTGGAAAGACAGAAAAAGGGACAGAGAGACCAATCCAGTTGTGCCCACCCTTGCAGATGTCCCTTTCCCACATAGCATACAGGAAAGAGAAGCCTTCCTGAACATTCTATGCTTGCTTAGCTACCACTGAGTACATCAAGATCCTCACTCACCAGTGCTGTAGGGAGCAGAATTGCCCAAATTGTGCCCAAATTCCTGATGTACAAGTTTTTGAAAATAATAGTAAAATGCTCATTATGAAGCACTCCATTTTGGAATAGTCTATTCCAAGAAATAGGTAAATGAAATGATGGTTCTAGATTATATTTATTAATATATATTTTATTTGTCATACATTTTTACTTTACTTATTTTCTTAATATGGAATTGAATACTTTAATACAGGTCTATGACAAATTATATCTGTCCCAAGTATTTGGGGCATTAAAAATTTAAAGAATTTTTCAGACTTTAGGAATCTTGTTTAATACATGACTAATCTATTTAGATAATAGCAAAGCTAAGGTTCACAGTGACAGTCAATATTTAAATATGTTATTCATATATGACATAAAATTTTACCATAAAAGTCAATTTAATCTGCCCTATTCAATGCCAAATAATGTCATTACATGACCCATTTGGCTTCCCTTTTTTAGTATTCTATACTCAAACTGAATTTAGATATTTTCTTGAATTAATATTGTATTGCATGCCAAATACAGAAGAAAAATAGAAAATAGTATGGGTCCCATGTTGTATTCATTACAGGAAATAAATCATCAGAGAATGGAAAAATATTCTTCCAATGTTGTTAGGTGCCGTCGAGTCATACCGAACTCACAGCAACCACCATAGCATCTTCAGTGGCTGATTATTTCAGGATTGCCTCACATCCTTCTCCCAATTTTTGGGGTGCTGGGAATTGAAGCCAGGGCCTCAGAGACTGCAGAGCAGCACTCTACCAACTGAGCTGAATCCAAGCCCATTCTTCCAATAGCCTGTTTTAAAAAGGCAACATCTACATGAACAATTTTATGAGAAAGAGAAAGAGAGAGAGATGTAAAAGGCAAAAGAAAACATGCCAAAGGCAAAAACAGCATTAATCAAAATCTAAAATATGTAGCTTTCTAAAGTAGCTTTGTAAAATTACACATCTTAGCCTTTAAATTTTGGTAAAATATGTTTCTGTCTTGATTGCAGCAGAGCAAAGCCAGCTTAATATCCCTAATCTGCGACTTCATCTAGTTATCGTAGCAAAAACAGAAATGTTTACAAATATTCATTATGGCTTGGCTACTTCAGTAGATTTTCATTTTTTCTGAGATCTTCTGTGTGTATGTGAAGTATTTCTCCCTTATTTAAAATGACAAGCACATTCTCCAATCTAGAGAAAAATAGCAGAAGTCATTTGTGTAGTTAAAAAAGATGTTTAAAAAGGAAGAAAGAAAAATAAATGACCACATTTCCACATTTTAAATAAACACATTTCTAAAATGCTGTGTATGCTGCATGGCAAAAGCATAAACAGGGTTCGTAGGAGTGAATCATCCTGGGGATGGTGAACAGCCTATAAACCCTATACTCAGGAAGCTGAGGCAAGAGGATTAAGAGTTTGAGGCTATAGGGACATCTTGTCTCAAAAACAAAATCAAACAAAAACACATATAATGCTAGTAATAGGTGGTAGGTATTTATTTTCTCAGAAGGAAAGACTTTCTGAAGATTTTATGTGTTGTAATTAATGATTAATGTTCAAGTACTATATTTATATTATGCTTATACTTACTTGATTATAATGTGACAAAGTAGTTATTCTCAATCCTTAAGGTAATTTTATTTAGCTTCTTCTAGACTTAGTATCAAAACCAGAGTACAAAATTCATAAAAAAATCTGTGTATGTGCCTTTTGTAGGCATGTCACTTTTCAGGCAGAAATAATGAAATCAAATTCTGTTCATGATCTTTCTGATTTAACACTATTTCTTCCTGTTCAATTAGGATATGTTGATATAATTTAACACTCATTGAATAGGCTTGATCATCCATACAAGTTACATGAGCACTGATTTTTGCTGAGTGTCTATATGGTCTCAAAATATTACAGTGTAAAGAATTGATGGATCATCTAGCATGTATTTTTAGTTAATCTTTGTGTTTTAATGCACTTATTTCTATCAATGGCCTTTCCTTCCTCCCTTTATTTTTTTACAAGCAATTATCATTTTTAAACAACAAAATAAAAAATAAGTACATTTGCAAAGTGATTTATATTTTAAAAACTACTTTATAAAATACTGACCTAAATATTACTAAAAAGTAGAAAGTTTAATAAAATCATTAGTATTTTGACATAAAGATACCTAACATTTGAGTACAAAGGGAAAGTATTGAGAAGAGACACACAAAAAAAATTTTTAAGAATTCCCTCTGAATTGAGTAATTCACAGTTCCACATAAAATCTCACTAGGTGATGGTACAAGACTGAACAAGTATGAGGACATACTGAATAACAAGCCATTGAATCTTCAGGAAAGAACGAATGGATACTTCATTCCTTGTTTTTCAACAAATATTTATTTACTTTAAACATAATTCATATGTCACAATATGATGATATTCCCAAACGGAGTCCTGGGAGTTTTATGAAATTTGAGTAAGATATTATCCCTGTGTTCAAGGAATTCATTGTTATGTTAAACAAATAAGATTAAATGTGACAAAAATTGCACAGTGAGTATGTAAAGTGTATAACATGTAAAGACAGGAGTCTATGACATGGTCTAGGGTCAGGTTTTTTTTTTTTTTTAATTTCACCAAGGATGTAATGTTTTAATCTGTGTTATGAGAGTGGTAGGAAGTAAGTATGGTAGTCGCTAGGGAACATTCAACAGAGATATGAAAGTGCAAGTCTCCAACTGGGAGAATGTGAAGAATAAGAAGGGACCTGAAGTTCAAGGTCTTGACTTTGCAAGAAAAATATATCATTGATTTGAGAAGAGCATAATTAGAGAGAGAATCATCATTTAAGTGACTCTTGCAATGTTGGCAGTGCAGTGTAATTCTCTCTAGCAAGGAGGTTTCTCTGATGCATAAACTCACCTCTCTATCAGGCAGCTAAATCCAATAACAGAGAAGAAAGTACTCAATTATAATTAGCTAATGATTATGGCCAAAAAAATCATCATAATAACTTCCCATATCCAGATTACATGCTTCCTATCATAGTATTAAACATTAAACATTCCCTTTACTTATAAAGAGAATGTGCTCTTTCATTAATGAGCATACTCAGTCCTCTTTACATTCTGGATGATCATTTAAAAATGAGGCTGGATCATAAAACTCCTTTGCTAAAACACTGCCATTGATCCCCACATGATCCAGAGTAAAAACCAAATATCTTCCAAAATTCTACAAGGTTCTATACTCTTTTTTTCCACTACTCATTTCTCCTTTGCATACTTTCTTACAACTTTTACTGTCTCTTCTGCTCTGTTCTACATCTGCACTAGAGTCTGACATATTCTTGCCTTAGGAAATTTGTCTGGGATGTTCCCTCTGCCTGAGAAACTCTTCCACCTGTACTTTAACCCTGGCCTGACTTTAGAAGCTGGCATAATTTTTCCCCTTTCTGTGCTGCTTTAATTATCTAGCTCTAACATTGTATAGGCCTGAAGCCATAGCCCTGTGGTATCTGATCCAGATCTCGGAAGCTAAGCAGGGTCGGGCCTGGTTAGTACTTGGACTTGGACGGGAGACCACCTGGGAACACCAGGTGCTGTAGGCTTTAGAGATGGATGCGGCAACCCACTCCCAAAAATCAATCTGCCATTGAAAACCCTATGAGCAGCAGAGAAGCAATGATAATAGTCTTTCACCTGTTGTATGTAAGGTCACTATGAGTTGGATACAGACTAGAGGGCACCTAACAACAAAAACATTGTTTACCCACATGTGTCTGTCAGCTTGAAGTGCTGTGGGGGCTTGCGTGTTGCTCTGATGCTGAAAGTTATGCCATTGGTATTTCAGACACCAGCAGTGCCACCCATCATGGACAGATTTCAGCTGAGCTTCCATACTAAGACAGTTCAGGAAGACATTCAACAGATGACTGGGGAAAAATTGCCTCCTGAATGGAGTGTGGACTTTAATGACAGAAATGGAATACAGCCTTTGGGGCCTCCTCCTGCTGATGTGGCACATCTCAAAATGAGAAGAAACACAATGTCTGCAACAATGGGCTCAAACACAAAACAATCGTGCATGGTGCATTGTTGGATAGGGTTTCATTATATTGTACATAGGGTCACTGAATCAGAATTGACTATGCAGCACCTAACAATTACTAATAAGATACTTAGAATGTGTATCAGATGAGAGGGCATTCCATATTTCCATTCTCAGCTGGCTATCCTAGCAGGCCCTGACCTGTTCACTATCATAACTTGCCACAGAGTTCAATACAGAATATGGACATACCTGAGCTAGTCCACAGTCCAGAGATTTGTTCAGAGTCTGGCCAGTTGAATGAGGTTGAGAAAATGTATTCAATTCCTTGTATTACCATGAATAAAACTTTATCTAGATTTTTATTTTAATGGGACAATGAAAATGTTCTATAGGATAGTTAAATTATTGATATATTTGTGTGTTTTGAGATTGACTGTGATCCAAAATTTATATCCCAACTTCAACAAGACAGGAATATTGATGAAGTAGACAGAACTTAGGGAAACTCAGGGAACAAAATAATAGGTATAAGGTAAGGTTCTATGGAAAACACAGGAATCTCAAGAGAGCTGGGCTTCATGAATAGAAATAACTCTTGAGATTTAAAATCTCTAGCAACTTGTTCCATCCACCATTCTTCATCATTCTACCTTATACCCAGAGAAGAACTCTATATACACTAATTAATATTCTCCTAGCTGTCCTATCTCTTAGGTTCTCATACTGTTGCTGCTGTGGTCAACTAACTAGATTTTCTATACTTTTGTGTTTGACTTGTGATTTCCCAAAGATTTTACCATTAATAATTACAAAGCCCTCAAGGATACTTTCACCTCCTATTTTCCTGCTTGCTAGCCTGTGCTCATGTCCCAAAGAGGGGATGTCTCTTTATCTCTAGTATGTAGATTTTCCAAGAGAAAGGTTCCCATTGGTTTTTTTAATCCCTATATCCTGCTGTGAAAATATCCTGCTCCTGACTACTGAGGTTTGATAAACTGACCTCATATCCATCAACTTGATCTGATGGATTAACCAGTGGAGCAACTTCATCTGAAGAACTGTCTGGAGCCCAACAACACAGAGGATTTTGCTGTGCTGGTTTCAGGACCAGCACCATCAGTATTAGTTTGGGAACATCATAGAAATGGAAATCCTTAGGACACACTCAAGACAAATTGGATCAGAATCTCTTGCTACAAAACCTAGTCTGTGTTTTAAAATGCCATCAAATGCTAACATCTGATAACTATTTACTTACAAAAAGGTTAAAGATATACCTACATAGTGGATTGCTTAATATAGAATGATTCTCAGCTTCCTAGTGGATATTAGTATCATTAATCAAAGGAAATCAAGTGAGGGATGAGTTTGTAGAGTAAGAAAACAATCAGTTTACTTCATACTGATTTTGAGGTTAATATTGGATTCTCAATCCCCATATGTCTGTCACTTTGCCATATTCTGGGGGCTTCCGTGTTGCTATGATGCTGAAAGCTATACCACCATTATTATAGATATCAGCATCCATGGTGGATAATTTTAGCTGAGCTTCCAGACTATGACAGACTAGGGAGAAGGACATGGTTAATCTACTCCAGAAACTATTACCTATTGAAAACTCTATGAATAGCATAGAAACACTGTCAGATACAGTGCCAGAAAATGAGCTCCCCAGGTTGGAAGGCACTCAAAAGACAACTGAGCAAGTTTTCCCTACTCAAAGTAGTTGTTGTTTTTAGGTGCCATCCAGTCTGGTCTGACTCATAATAACCCTCATGGGGTTTTCAAAGACTCATTGTTTCAGGATTGTTTTCAGGGGAGCACTGTCACATTCTTCTCCCATTTTTGCAGTGCTGAGGATTGAACATGGGTCTTCAGAGAATGCAGAGCAAGTATTCTACCAATTGAGATAAGCTGAAGTCCCCTTAAAGTATTATGTACCTTAATGATGGGAGTGGAGTAAAGCCCCAGAGACCTCCATTTGCTAATGTGGCACAACTCAAAATGAGAAGGAACAGCTGTAATTATCCATTAATAATTGGAACAAAGAATGTACACACGATGAATCTAGGAAAAGTAGAAATCATCAAAAGAGAAATGGGGCACATAAACCTCAACATTCTAGGCATGAGTGAGCTAAAATGGACTTGCATGGGTCATTTTGAATTGGATAATCATGTGGTCCACTATGCTGGGAATGACAGACTAAGATAGACTATGCCTTCTTCATAAAAGACATTTCAAGATATGTTCCGAGCTACAGTGCTGTCAATGATAGCATAATATCCATATGCCTACAAGGAAGGCCAGTTAATATGACTATTATTCAAATTTACACTCTCACCACTAAAGCCACAAATTAAGATAGGGAAGATTTTTACCAGTTTCTGAAATCTGAAGTAGATTGAACATGCAATCAGGATGTATGGATAATTATTGGTGCCTGAAACACAAAAGTTGTAAACTAAGAAGGTGGCTCAGTAGTTAGAAAATATGGCTTTGGTAACAGAAACAATACTGGAGATTGCATAGAATTCTGTCAAACCAATGACCTTTCATTACAAATACATTTTTTTTCACCAACATAACCAGTAACTATACACATGGAAGTCACTAGGTGGAGCATACAGGAACCAAATTGACTACATTTGTGAAGGCAGATGTTGGAAAAGCTCAGTATAAAAAAATCAGTACAAGACCAGGTGCTGATGGATCAGACCATCAACTGCTCATATGCAGGTTTTGAAACTGAAGAAAATTAGAATAAATGTATGGGAGGCAAAAGATGACCTTAAATATACCCACCTGAGTTCAGAGACCACTTTAAGAACTGGTTTGATGTGTTACATACTAAGGATGAAAGAGCAGACAAGTTGTGGCATGACATCAAAGACATCATTCATGAAGAAAGCAAAAGGTTATTCAAAAGACAGGAGGAAAAAAAAGACCAAATTACATATCAAAAGAGACTCTGAAACTTGCCCTTGAAAACACTGAGCAGCTAAAGAAAAAGAAAGATATGATGAAGTTAAGGAACTAAACAGAAGATTTCAAAAGGCAGCTTGAGAAGACAAAATAAAATATGATAGGGACATGTGCAAAGAACCGGAGATAGAAATCCCAAAAAGAAGAATATGCTCTGTTTTCCTCAAGCTTAAGGAATTAAAAAAAATTCAAGGTTCAAGTAGTAAGAGCAAAGGATTCTACAAGGCAAATATTAAATGATGCAGAAAATATCAAAAGAAGATGGAAGGAATACACAGAGTCATTACACCAAAAACAATTGGTGGATGATCAACCTTTTCAAGAGGTTGCATATGACCAGGAACCAATAATACTGGAGGACAAAGTAGAAACTGCCTTGAAGGAATTAGTGAAACCCAACGCTCCAGGAAATGATGGAATACCATTTGAGATGTTTCAACAAACAGATGCAGCACTAGAAGTGCTCACATGTTTATACTAAGAGATTTGGAAAAGAGATACCTGGCCAACTGACTGGAAGAGATCCATTTTTGTACCTATTCCCAAGAAAGGAGAAACAACCAAATGTGGAAATTATTGAATGATATTATTAATATCATGTGCAAGTCAAATTTTGCTAAAGATCATACAAAAGTGACTACAGCAGTATATTGACAGGGAACTGCTAGAAAATCAAGCTGGATTCAGAAGAGGGCATGGAATAAGGGACATCACTGCTAATGTTAGAAGGGTATTAGCCAAAAGCAGAGAATGCTAGAAAGATGTCTCCCTATGTTATATTGACAATACAAAGGCATTTGACTTTGTGGATCACAATAAATTATGGATGACATTGTGAAGAATGGGAATACCAGAGCACTTAATTTTACTCATGAGGAATCTGTGCATGGACCATGAGGCAGTTCTTCGTACAGAACAAAGAAACATTGCCTTATTTACAAAGTCAAGAAAGGTATACATCAGGTATGTGTCCTTTCACTGTACATCTTCAATCTCTTTGCTGAACAAATAATCCAATACATTGGAATTTATGAAGAAGAATGTGGCACTTTGATTGGAGGAAGAGTCATTAACAACCTGCATTAGGCAGATAACACAACTCTGCTTGCTGAAACTGAAGAGGAATCAAAACATTTACTAATGAAGATCAAAGAAGCCTTCAATATGGATTGTGCCTCAACATCAGCCAAGGAAAAATCCTTTCAACTGGGTCAGTAAACAGTTTCATGATAAATGGAGAAAAAATTGAGGTTTTCCAAGATTTTTCTTTACTTAGTTCTACAATCAACACCCACGGAAGCAACAGCCAATTAATGAAAAGATGCATTGCACTGAGAAAAGCTGTTGCAAAATACCTCTTTAAAGTGCTGAAGAGTATCCAGGCACGGTGGTACATGCCTGTAATTCCAGCGATTTGGGAGGCAGACGCAGGACCACACACTCTAAACCAGATGCATTCTAAACCAGAGTGTTCCTTGGATGCAAGGATGGCTAGATTGCATCCAATGTATTTTGGACATGGTGTCAGGAGGAAACAATTCCTGGAGAAGGGCATCATGTTTGGAAGAGTGGGAGGTCAACAAGAAAAATAAGACCCTCGACTAGATGGATTGACACATGTCTGCAACATTAGGCTTGAGCATAAATAAGATCATGTGCCTGGCACTGAAATGGGGAGTGTTTATTGTGTTGTACATAGGGTCACTATGAGTGTGACCTGACTAGCTGGCACCTGACAACACCAACAACACCAACATCTGATTCTCAGAGGTGTGCAGCAGCAAATTTGATAGGTATATTTAACTTCTTACTTTTCTAATATAATATATACACAAATCTGTGCATGTGGTGTTAAAATATGTATGGATCAGTCAAGCTATAAGGTTTTATATATTCACTTGGAGCTATATGAGTGAGGAATGAAGAAAGCTGAAGGGCTGTTTCAGATGTAATTCAGGTCCCAAATCAGTATGCTTGGTGATACAATTTGCCTATGGAATGTCTTCCAAATGCCCTTGAGTTACAGGTTTGGCCAGCAGGCTATGGTGCTAATTAGGAGATGGTGGAAACTTTAAGATGTGGAGCCCAGTTGGGAGAGTTTATGTTAGTTGGAGCATGCCCTTAAAGGGGATTTTGGAACCATCGTAGTTTCTCTCTCTGCTTTCAAGCCACTGGGAGATAAACCGAACTCCTTTCTACTCTTTCTTGCCATGATGCATTCTGCTGGCCCCAAAGTTATAAGCGCAAGTGATCATGGATTGAAGCCTCTGAAATCATAAGACAAAGCAAACCTTTCCTTCTTTATGTTGATTTTTCCCGGGTATTTTGTGCCAGCAATGGAAAGCTGACTAACACACTTGAGTTCATCAAAAGACAGATGGCTTAACATGGGTGGTCTTAATCTGGTAAAAGCCTTTAAGAGAGGGGCAGGGCTCTTGCTGAGGTCAGACAATACCCTTGCTACTTGATGTCATGGGCTGGGATTTAGCTCAGTTGCTAGAGCGCTGCTCTGTAGTCCATGTGCTCCCGATTTAGATTCCCAGCACCGCAAAAATGGGAGAAGGACGCCGCAATCCACTCCCGAGGCAATCCTGAAACAGTCAGCCATTGAAAATCCTATGAGGGTTGCTGTGAGTCGGACCCAATTCAACAGCACCTAACAACAACAACTTGGTGTCATAAGCAGCTGTATTGCAAAGTCCTTGGGACCAGGAGAAATGGGAACCCTCTGGGAACTACCAGCACTCTCTAGGACCTGAAGACAGCCACTTGCCTACATGTAGGAAATAGCCAGTAACCTTATTCACACAGCTTTAAGAAATAAGGTTAGCCAATTTCTTAAATAAGCACATTGGAGGATGGTTTTAGTCTCCTGATGAGAATGAAGTCCAGCTGACCACTTGATTACTACTTTCCAAGACTCTCAACAGAGGAATGAGACAGTCTATGCCCAGATATGACTCCTAGATAATGTGAAATAATAAATGTATGTCATTTTAAGCTGTAGTTTGGGCAATTTATTATGCAGCAATAAAAAGCTAATACAGCTGCTCTTCACAGCATATAAGCATATACCTGTACTTTTTAGTGTAATCTCTGTGTATGTATTTGGAAATCTAAAATAATATTGATACGGTCTGTGTTTTCTTTGTTTTGCCATCTTTATCTCCCTCCTTTCCTTTCTCTTCCTTCATGGGGACAGGAAAACCTCACAAAATAACTCTGGTAGTATATAAAGTTAGAATATCAACTGGCCTAGGGAATCTATAACACAGATGCACACACACATGCATGCACACACACACACACACCAACTCAGACTTGTACAAAATCCTGTTTCCTTAAGCCTTCATAATACTAGAAAACCCTTAGGCCTGAACAAAAATTTTCTATTGCCACACAGAGACCTTTACGAAAGACGAATACATAGCCATCAGCTTAGAATTCACACCTAATCAGTTCTGTATTGGAGGAAGAAAAATAATCTCACACCAAGGAAAAATGGGTGTGAAAGTAGATAGTGGATAGACATGTAATTCACTTTATGCATTCTGATCCTTGCTTCTTCCTAAGGTATAAAAGAACAGCACAGAGAAATTACCTTTTAAGTTTTTAGTTTTTATATTTGTTTTATCCTTTAAAGTCTTCTCACCTAAAAATTATCTTTGGATAACAACTTCTTAGACATTATACTCTTATCCTGCTAATGAGCCAGTCAGTCTTTCTGTAATTATTCTGAAGAGTTTTACCACTAATTATGAAGGGAAATTGACATCCCATGGGAAAAAAAAATGCAGGATCTTAAAAATGTCTGCCAAGTCTCTTACATTTATGTGCTCTTTCAAAGTTTGGTATATTTTGTCTACTTCCTGGTCATAAATCTAGTTTCTGCTTTTCTTAACCTTTCTCTCTTTTGCTGATTTGTTTGTTTCTCTTTAGAACATTAATTGTGCCAGAATGCTACATGTAGATTTATGTCTGAACTCCAGCTTTGGCAAAGATTACAAATTGCACACTGTCCAGTTATCCTATGTACATAAATCAGAGTCACTGTTCATCCTTAAATAGTATATGATAAAGAGAGTCTTTGATTGGACTGGATAAGCGCCATAAGTTTTGGTCCAATTAGTACATTAAATTTCCTTAACATTACACATTCCTTCCATAATGACTAAAAATTCAGGATTACAGGTGCCATATTATTCCCATTTATGTACTCAATAGAAGCAACACATTCAACATATCTACAATTGAACTCCTCATCTTCAGTTACTTGGACTAATAGCCCACTACCCCATGTTAGAAATCTGATGCTTAACTTAGAAGTCCCGCATGACCCAAACTTCTCAGTCTCCCTTATTTCCACAGTCAATCCATCACTGGCACTATCCATATATCTCTTAAAAAGCTTCCAACTTTGTCCTCCTTCTTCAATCCCTGCTCCTTACTTGTTCTGAGTTGAACTTTGACAAAAGTTAATAATAAAATTTCAAAAATCTAACCATTAAGAACAAAATGAAAATGTAATTTAATACTTATTATGTAATTCCATATATTATTTAAAAATATTGTCTGATTTAATTCCAATATTCATCTGACTCCTTATTATCAGCAAGATAATTGTGGTTTAGATTAGAGCACTGACTGTGGAGTTTCAGGTTGAATCCCAGTTTTGCTATAGAAAATCTACATGATCTTAGACCTAATTCTTTGGGGTCTCTACTTCCTCATTTGTAAAATGGAGATAATAATACTTGTATTTACTTGAAATTGCCATTCTTAAGCAGTTGTATATACTCAATGAATATTAATAATTTTATTATCTTTCTTATACAGGCCTTGAAAGAGGGATTTTAAGTAACATTCCCAAACTTATATACTATAAACTGGGTTAAGATATAAATATGTTTTACTCCACAATAGTGTTGTTCTCATTAGATGCAGCTGAGTCGGGTCCAACTCATAGCAACCGGACTTAAAACAGAATGAAAAACTTCCTGATTCTGTGGCAGGCACAGCATTTTTTTATATTTAAACCCATTGTTGTAGACACTATGTCAATATATAACTATAATTCCATTACTTTACTACCTCACTACTGGTATAAAGAGTTGGAACTACAATTATCAAATTCCTTTTCCCTTTTCAGTAATTTACTTTTTAATTTTTGACTTTCTGTCAAATTTTTTGTTACAGAATTCATAACAAATTTGATATTCTTAAATATTGCACTTATATTTTAGAGAACTAAGATATGTTTTTAACTTACATTTCCTTTTTTTGGCCACCTAGAGAAAAAAACAAGTGGAAATAGTAATATTTAGTATCTCTTCTATTAAGCAAGTCCAAGAAATAATTACCTCTTGATAAATCATTTTCAGTTGTGATATGTTTAGATATTCCTATTTTATGGATAACCACACAGTCATTTCAATATAGTTAGAATACAGTGTATAGTCTTCACGATTTTTCTATTCCACTATTGAAGGGTTGAACCCAGGGCCTGGCACATACTTTGCAAGTGCTCAACCACTGAGTTGTAACCCTAATCCCATTTGTTAATTTTTTTATACAGTAATAGAGCCTTTGTAAGTTATAGGTTGCCTCTAGCCTCAAACTTGTGATCCTACTGTTTCCGTCTTCCAAGTCACTAGGATTACAGGCCTGGCTTCTTCACTTTTGATTAAATATTGTGTACCTGTGACTAAAACATAATTTTACAAGTTTAATGAAACTTTTATAATATTTAAAATTTCAAATAAACAAATGGCATCTTGAATTTCCATCCTCTTCATTGATCATTTTATTTCAACGAAGGAAAATTCTTCACATGAATAATAAAAATTGTTACTTTTTCTGAAATATTATATATGTATGTATGTATATATATGTACACATACATGTGAGTGCATATATATATATGTTTATATATATATATGCTGTGTTGATTCTTAGTGGAAGGGATGAATAGAAATGCTGATGACACATGATGTAGGCATAACCAAGATTTGTTGGGAAACCTAGAGGCAGGAGGTGAGAGGAATGCTTGTAGCTACTTATAGTTAGTCTCAGAACTTCACAGTGTTGTGCACTTGAAACACACACATAGGTATTAGGAAGATCCCACCTCTTCTCTGGTTCTCTTCCTTTTACATGTTTATAAAGACATTGGTAAAGATGAAGGAATGCCCTAACCATTCTGTAGTTGTGGAAGCATTCGTTATGGGACAATGACCCTTAACTTCATAGATTCTTTGCTTAGAATGATATTATTTTAGAAATTAACAGAAATATATCTCTTCATTTTTAAGGCTGGCAAAGTAACTTGTGCACATAATTTAACAAACATGTAAATAACAGCAAATTTTAATCAGTTTTCTTAGTGGGAAACAGCAAAACCTACAACAGCTACTTTATGTAGATTTGTAATACTTACTAAATTCAGAATCTCATGGAAAACTAGGCTGAGAAAGATATACACAAAAATGAAATAAATGCCCAATAGTCCAACACATGTTGAGCTGCTCAAAAGTTCTGGTCAAATCAGGTAAAGAAAAGACTCCTTCAAGGATGCATTGTACAATCGTTCACATTATGTTAACAAGCACTCTCACACGACTTCAAGGAAAACTGGGAAATGGAGTCTAGAAGTAAAGTGATGTGTTGTTACTACAGAAAAAGAAGAGAATAGAATGGGATAAATCATGTCTTCTTTTTTTCCTTTTTTAAATATTTTAATTATACACATTGATAGGATATAGAGTGATAATTCAGTTCACATAGTCATTATGAAGTTATCAAATCAGGATCGTTTACACTTCCATCTCTTAAACATTTTAAAAAACAAAGTAAACAAAAAAGGGGAGATTTTGATTAACATGTAATGGCACTTTTATGCAACTGTGAGCTAAAGCATGAATTTTTCTGGATTTTCATAGAGTTGTATCTTGCATTTTGTGCTTTTAACTTTCATTTTTATCCCTCTAAGTTGTTAGTTGTTCCCCCTTCTCCTCCCACCTTTCCCACAGTTCACTCCCTTCCACTAGTCCTCTCCTCCCTCTATTGGGTCCACTTATATTTTCCAGCCTAAGGTGTGTGTGTGTGTGTGTGTGTGTGTGTGTGTATACACACACACTCACATATGGTTGTGTGTGTGTATATATATATATGTATATATATATATATATATATATATATATATATATATATATATATGGTTGTTGTTAGGTGCCATTGAGTCAGTATCCAACTCATAGCGACCCTAAGTACAACAGGCAGAACACTATTGTCAGTGCTTCTCTGATGTTCATAGGGTTTTCAGTGGCAATCGGTTTTTGGGAGTGAGTTACCAGGTCCTGCAACCTGCAGCACTTGGTGTTCCCAAGCGGTCTCCATCCAAGCACTAACCAGACCCAACCCTGCTTAGCTTCTGAGATCTGATGGGATTCGGGATTGGATGCTGCAGGCAAGATCATATATATATATATATATATATATATATATATATATATATATGTGTGTGTGTGTGTGTGTGTGTGTGTGTGTGTGTGTGTGTGTGTGTGTTTTCTTTAAGATAGATCTAGTTACTACATTTTAGAAAGCACATGTGATATTTCTCTTTTTGAGTCTGGGTTATTTTCATTAAAATCATCCTCTCCCATTCCACCCATTTTGCTTCAAATGACCTAATTTTATTCTTCTTTACTGCTGAATAATATTCCATTGTGCATATATACCACATATTTTTAAATCAATCTTCTGTTGATGGACATCTGGGCTGATTCTATACCCTTACAATTGTGAAGAGTGCTGCATTAAATATGGAAGTGCAAGTGTCCCTGTGGTATGATTATTTATATTCCTTTTGGTACCTACCTAGAAGTGGTATAGTTCAGTTATGTTGTTGTTATTGTTGTTAGGTACTATCAAGTTGGTGTCTGACTCATTTGTTGTTGTTGTTAGGTGCCTTCAAGTCGAGTCCGACTCATAGCGACCCTATGTACAGCAGATCGAAACACTTGCCGATTCTGTGCCAGGCAATCTTATTTATGTTTAAGCCCATTGTTGCAGACACTGTGTCAATCCATCTGGTGGAGGGTTTTCCTCTTTTGCGTTGACCTGCCACTCTTCCAAACATGATGTCCTTCTCCAGGGATTGTTCTCTCCTGACTACATGTCCGAAATATGTAAGACGCAGTCTGGCCATTCTTGCTTCCAAGGAGCACTCTGGTTGTAC
>VMDO01031419.1:0-20126 GCA_007922755.1 Pedetes capensis
TGCTCCTTGGAAGCAAAAATGGCCAAACTGCGTCTTACATATTTCGGACATGTAGTCAGGAGAGAACAATCCCTGGAGAAGGACATCATGTTTGGAAGAGTGGCAGGTCAATGGAAAAGAGGAAAACCCTCCACCAGATGGATTGACACAGTGTCTGCAACAATGGGCTTAAACATAAATAAGATGGTTTGCCTGGCACGGAATCGGCAAGTGTTTTGATCTGCTGTACATAGGGTCGCTATGAGTCGGAATTGACTTGACGGCACCTAACAACAACAACAACCCTTGTTTAACCACCAGAAGGTCTCCCGAAGTCCTTCTTTCCCAACACCGACCACATTATTATGTTGAGGGTTTGGCCCTAATCTTGGCCAGGCTAGAGCTAATACCCTAACAGATACTGACTCGAAGGCACCTAACATATATATGTGTGTGTATACACACACACACACACACACACACACACACACATATATATGTATATATAATACACACACACACATATATGTTGTTGTTAGGTGCTACTGAGTTACATCTGATTCATAATTACACTGAAACACTTTATTTTGGCCAGGTGTGATGGATACACCTGCAATCCCCTCATTGGGATTGGCAGGAGGGAGAGGCAGGAGGATTGTGTGAGTTCATGGCTTGCCTGGGCTATGTAGCACATACTTTGCATAAGTCATCTCACAAAATCCTTTAGTAATTCTATTGTATACATATTTTATGCATGGTTCCATAGTGTGCATACTTTATAGGTAAATAAACAGAAGGCAAAAGCATTGCTAAGTAACATGTCCAAGGACATTGAGCCAGTAATAGAAAGAACAAGGAGGTGAAGTCAAGTATAATAACTCTTTGTTGTTGTGCAACAAATTACTGTGAAACCAGTGATAGACATTGAATATTACTCAATATCTATGGATTAAGAATCTGATGGTGGCTTTGGAGGGTGTTTCTTCCTTACTGTATCACAACAGATCACAATCAGTGCATTAGCCAGGAATGCCCTAGTCTGAAGGTTCACCTGTATGAGGATGTTTCCAAGATCACAAACATCATTTTTATTAGGTTTCAAATTGGTTCCCTAACTCAACTGTTTGGCATCTGGCTTTCCTTGCAATGAGTAGTCCAAGAGGAAGCAAGAGAAGACACCTTAGAGAGACATCACTGTCTTTTAATAACCTAATCTTAGAAATGACAACCCATAACTTCTGCCACATTCTATTCACACACATGCAAACAACAACAACAACAACAACAACAACAACAACAACAACAACAGAATTCTGTTAGTTCACACTCCCAAGAAGGTGTTACATGATTTCATGAACCTCAAGGTGTTAGGATCATTGTGAGCCATATTGGAGGCTTAACAACATCAGGATTTTCTGATACCCGAGTCAGTGCTTCTAATAGCTAGAATTTTGTGTAGTGCTATCTTACTGTGTAAAAGTGCTCCTCTGTGAGAACACACCCTATTTTGTGAAGAAAGTGTTGGTTATTCAGATTGCTTTCTATTTTTATTTGTTACTCTATAAGCTTTGCTGTGATGAATAATACTCATCCATTGTTTTTCTCTAGAAACTAATACAATATCTATCTTCCATCATCTGTCATCTATCTGTCATCAATCTTTTACCTCTCTAATGTCATAAGGTAGTAATTTTCAAAAAAGCATTGAGTTTGGAGTGAGAACAACTAGTTTTGCAATAAATGCAAACTATATTACTTCAGAAACTTAGCTTTTTTTCCCCATGTAAACAATTCTTAAGGGCAGAAAATATCTGTTTGTGAATTTCCAGATCCTGTCACTATGCCTGAAGTTTTTATAGGCATTCAGTACATCTATATCAGAAAGCTTTTAAAATGTAAGCAGTGGGGTGTTAAACAGAAAGTCATTTGGAAAATTACAAAAATTTATGGAAATTTAAAGTCTTAGATAAACTTAAGAACTAGTTTTGATTAATTGCCAGAATTACTATTATCATTGTTTTAGTACTTACTAGTTTTTAAATCTCATTTTGACTAAATGCTGATTCAGGTAGTCTTGTTGCTTCCAGTAGTAATTATATACTTAGTGACTTACTTGCTTTCTTATTTATTGTATGTTTATTTTTGAGATTGCTACCCAATTCTCATAGTATATTTTACATTAGGTACAGCTATTATGATATATTTATTCAGATGTTTTATATATTTTCATCACTTGATTATAAAACAGTGAAATAACTTTTATTTCTTTCAATACTTTATGGTATTTTGATTGATATTTCAAGAGTCAGAAATGCCTTTCCACTTTCAGTTTTATGATGCATCTTTCTCCTGTTAAAGATTTTCTGAAATAATCATGTCCTAAAAGGTTTTCTTGATTTCTAAATTGTAGGTTCATAAAGCCAACCCTGTCTGACTTCAGTTGCTAGTTTATAGAATTATATTTAGATTGGCATTAATTTAATCTTCTTCAACATACCATTTCTAAAATTTGTTCATTGCAACGGAGATTTATCAAGTTTACATCCAAATATATTGGTTTTGGCTGATGCTTGTATTTGAAAAAGATGCTTTATCATATAATCAATGTTAGAATTCCAAATAAGTGGTATATTTATGTTACATTCATCTATTATAATTTGAATCAATTATGTCATTAGTAAAGCATGCTGATTTTCAGATATTCTGTCTAATACAACAAATATTTATTGAGTTCCATCTTGCTTCAGGTACTATCCTTGAAACTAGGACTACAATATAGAAAGAAAGAAAGAAAGAAAGAAAGAAAGAAAGAAAGAAAAAAAGAAAGAAAGAGAAAGAAAGAAAGAGAAAGGAAGGAAGGAAGGAAGGAAGGAAGGAAGGAAGAAAGAAAGGAGAAAGAAAGAAAGGGAGAGAAAGAGGAAGGAAGGGAGGAAAGAAGGAAGGAAGAAAGATAATGTTTTCATGAAGCAACATTCTAATTTCTGGAAATATATGATAAACACACATTTACTATTTATTTCCCTATTTAGTGCTACCAATAACAGTTAAGAATGTTTTCATTAATTGTTCTAAAAACTATGTAGTTGGCGATGGAACACATGAATTCTCCATTCAAAAAGCTTTCAAACTTATAAGTTATTAACATTTGTAAATGTGTAGTCAAATGGATTTTTTCATTGTTTAGAAGAATTTATTATCAATGTCTCAGATGACAATATGCATCTACATGAAAGAAGTTCTTAATTTAGGATCTCATGAGATCTATAAACATGATCAGAGCATTGGAGTGTTGTCACTACTATTGAAGCAGAGAGAAAGACCATGACTGCCCAGTTTAAAAATCAATTCTGTGCTTTATCACTTGTTATTTTGAACCATCTGCAAATATTTATTGTATGGCTTTTCCTGAGCCTCCAAGAAGTTCTTTAGCCCTTTGGTTTGTCCTTTGCTCTATGTTTCCCTTCTGTTTTGTGTGGAGATAGCCAGTTTTCATCAAATTTGGAATATGTGTCACCTTTTGGGAAGACTATCTCAGTGGGTAGAATTTTCATTTTAGCCACCTGTGCCACTTATTATTCCTCTTTTTCCTGGATGCCTCCTCTTTCTTCTTCCCCTATTCTTTTTCAACAACTTCCTTCCTTATCTTTTAAAAAGTATCTCTATTCACCAGTTTGATCACAGCTGGCAGTCTGAAGGTCCTGGGTTTGTCAATCCAGTCTCTACATGGTGGCCCCAAAGGTTGCTAGAAGGCCTAACAATGTTCTGCTGTAGAATACTACATTATACCTCACTCATATTCTGAAGCCTTTTGAAGCCATAGTATAGGAAACCACCTTAGGTTTCCCAGTTGGAAGACCTGGAAATAGCCTAAATTTCAAGCCACTGGTCATGAGATACCTTCAGGTAATGGCTAAAATTCAGAGATGTGGTGTGGAAGATATCTAAGGAAAGAAACAAAACAAAACTCAACTAAACACAACAACTACAATAGCAACAACAACAACAACAACGACAACAACAACAACAACAACATAAGAGGTTCCATCATTGCAGCTCAGGGACATCCTGTAGGACATAGTTCTGCTGAGCCTAGGGTATGGTTTAAAGATCACTGACCCATCTCTCAAAAGACTATTTCTTTGTTATGCCACTGAATTGGGTCTGATTCATAGAAATGCTATGTACAACAAAACAAAACTCTCTGGTTCCATGTGAGGCACATGGACATTTTTGTGTTTAAGCCCATTACTGCAGCCACTGTGTCAATCCATCCTGACAGACTTCCTTTCTTATGTTTGATGTACTTCTCCAGGGACTGGTATCTCCTGACAACATGTACAAAATATGCAAAATGCAGTCTAGCCATTCCTTCCTCCAATGAGCACTCCGATTGCACGTCTGCTGGGATGGAGCTGTTGGTTCTTTTGGCAGTCAATGGTGTATTCAATCTTTGTCTCTAGTACCATAATTCAAAACCATCAGTTATTCTCCTGCCTCCCTTATTCAATGTCCAGCTTTCACCACCATGTGATACAACTGAAAATACCATGGCATGAGTCTGGTGCACCTTCATCTTTAATATTACATCTTTACTTTTCAACATGTGCAAGTTTTTCCTAATACAATGTGTCTTAATTTCTTGATTACTGCTTCCACAGATGTTGATTATAGAACCAAGTAATGCAAAATCTTGAACAAACTCAATCTTTTCTCTATTTACCATGAAGTTGTGTACTGATCCAGTTGCAAGGACTTTGTTTTCTTAAAGTTGAGGTGGAATCCATACTGAAGGCTATGTTCTTTGATCTTCATCAAGTAAATGTTTCAAATCTTATTAAACAATCTATTTATATGGCATTAACAAATAAGAGGGAAACAAAATAATAATTATGTACTTTCATATTAGTTCAGAAACTATAAGGTCCAGAATCTACCAACTCATACAGTTAAGCATGATGCAATTAGTCACTAAATTGTTTGAAGTAATATTCTGTTTTACATATTCAATTTTTCAGTGGTTCAAATAGTTGTTTTGATTAAAATAATGATTGGATCATTTTTCCCTGAATTTCTTCTAGTGACATAGAAAGGAGAATAATTTTTCCTTTCTTTTTCAATAGGATATTGTCTAGCCACAGATGTAGGGATTTCATATGTAGCAAAAGAGAATTTAGGTACCTATGGAAAAACACCAGATTGGTAGGGTTTTGGTTTTGCTTTGTTTTTCTTTTTTAAAAAAAATCATATGCAGGGTCTTTACAACAGGAAGCTCTAGTGATGGACTTTTTTAGACAACTGCTTGCTGCATCATGTTGTGACAAGAATATTCCCCTCTATACTACTGAGTCCTTCTTGTTTGAAACTTGAAATGTTTTCTACATGTGTTTCTTGCTTGTCAAAATATTTGTCATTATGGAGACATGAGTGATGTGTTCTTTGATTAGGAGTCGCTAAACTAATGATCTTTTAAAATATAAGCATTTTTGACATTTTTATATTTATTTTTTCTTTTTGTTGAACTTTTTATGGGAGGCATATTGCTACATATAAACTATTAACTTGGCAAACAGTACATCTAGCATCTTGCAGCAAGAGCAAATCATTATTTTATTTCAATTCATTTTTCAGTTGTAAAAGGAAAAGAAGCCACAAGTCAATAATAAATTAAACATAAAAGCACAAACCCTAAGGCTAGTAAGTGATGAGAGATGGCATTTTTCAATGTGATATTTGGGATGAATAAATAAAAAATACAGTCAAGAAAGCATGTTAGCTGAACTTGAGACAATTTGTTTATTTTCTTTGAGTAAGCAAATCATTGTAAATTACCGGTTTATGTAGTTGTGATGGGTTTTTATGCTTAATATCATAGTTACTGACTAAAATCAAATAAAATTTTATTTCTGGGAGATTTTGAGGTCATTTGAATTTTTTCAATAAATCTTAATAAAAAGACATTTAATAGAGATGCTCAGCCATCTGGTGAAGTCAATAGCAGCCTCATAACCAAGGTGAACTAGGGTGAATGCAAGTATTAATGAGGTTAAAATTTGTATCTCAAATGTTAATATTCACTCAAAAACCTCATTTATTCAATTATATATCTTCAGCAGAAGAGGAATAGTGCAATGGAAAGTGAAATATATTTATGTTTAAAAGGCTTAAGTCTCTGCTATTGTTGGAACTTGGCCAACTCTCTGGATAGTTGTAGTTTTCTTATTAATAAAATGTAATTGTGTGACAATTTAATAAAGTAATTTATAAGAAAACATTTTGAAAAATGTAAGTCTATATGTAATTGTAAATGTTTATATAGAAGTTATTTAGTTATTTTAAGGTATTAATAAATATGTTAGAAATAAAACCATAAACTTTATAATGACTTGAATGTACTTTAAAGAATATTTCTTCAGTTACTGGGTCTAGAAAGTAAGGGAAGTACTAAAGGCTGGCAACAACATTCAAGCCCATCAGGGGAGAAGGAGCTTAAGAGAATGTGAGAAAACAGGAGACAGCAGAGATTGGAATAGATGGAATAGAGAAAAAATCCTTACTCAGAATACTACATACCATCTTGACTATTCAACAGTCACAGACAAGTCTAGAAATTGGTTCTTGCTTACATTTACAACAACACTCTACATAATGTCCCATTCTGAGATTTGAAGTAAACATAGATTTTGAAGGCTATTCAACCCACTAGAGTCAACAGATTCCTCATCACTGGTGTACTTAACTTCTTCCAGTTATTCAGTTAAAAAGTAATCTAGATATCTGAAAAGGGATTACATAGATTTAAATAAGATACCAAACCAACTGACCTTAAAATGAGATTATCTGGATGGGTTTGGCCTATCCATATGAGGTTTTTAGATCTAGGTCTAGAGATTAGAGGTGATGGGAATGAAAGATTCTAAGCATGAGAGAGCATTGACGTGTGACTTTCTCACTTGGAGAGGGCCACATTGGGAAGGCAAGTGTGTATCCTGTAGATAGTGACAGAAAGAGTCAGGTGGCAGTTCAGTAAATAAGAGGGGATATCCATTGTGCAACCATAAAGAACTGGATGCTGCCAACAGCCTGAATTATGGGGAATTGTTGTTGTTGTTAGGTGCCGTCGAGTCGGGATCCGACTCATAGCGACCCTCTGTACAACAGGGGAAACACTATAGTCAGTGCTTCTCTGCTGTTCATAGGGTTTTCAATGGCAGATTGATTTTTGGGAGGGGGTTGCTAGGTCCTTCTCCCAAGCCTACAGCTTCTGGTGTTCCCAGGCGGTCTCCCATCCAGGTACTAACCAGGCCTGACCCTGCTTAGCTTCCGAGATCTGATGGGATCGGATGCCACAGGGCTATGGCTGCAGGCAAATTATGGGGAAAGGAAATATTAAACCATAGTTTACAAAGTAGCTATGATCATGATTTTTGATTTTTAAACTTTTGTGGGACCCTGAACAGAGAGCCTCGCTATGTATACCTAAACATCTGAACTATGGAGCTATGAGATAACAAATGTGAGTTTTATAAAGCTGCAATGTTTATAATCATGTTTTATAGCAGCATTAAAATTTATAAAATAATCACTGAATGTAAATAAAAAATTCCACCACTTATTGAGATTTAAATTAGCATAAAGTTCAGAGACCTTTCTATACATTAGCCATAATTATTAGAAAATTTAATCTCAGAAAAAAATCCTTATTTATAATAGCAAAGAAGAAGATAATATATTGGAATAAATTTAGTAAGAAATGTTTAAAGCTGAAAAAAATTATAACACATGACTAAAAGACTTTAAAATAGACCAAACAAAAGAAAAATATGGCCTGCTTTTGATTAGAATATCACAACATCTAGAGATTAGTTTTGCTTATATGAATTTGTGGATTTAATATGATCTCAATAAACATACAAACAACATTTTCTAGACCTAGAAAACATGATACAATGTTTATATGGAAAATATACAAACAATAAAATCTAGGATCACAATACTGATCCTAGCAGATATTTTAATATGTTATAAATATTCCATCACTAATATAGTATTTTAAATAGGAAATCAAATAAATGAATAACATAAAGATCTCACTATACTACCTAAGAACTCATTTAAGAAAAGCTATTACCAATGTTCATCAGGAAAAAAATTTGAATAAATTGTCTTAGTTCAACTGTATAGCTATCAAAAAATACACATCCATTATTCAAACGTACACAAAATACATTTCAAATAGAGATATGATTATAAAGAAGAAAAATATGTAATCTAGGAGAGTGAATGGGTTCCTTTGTTTTCTCTCATTGACTTAAAATTCACATACATTGAAAGAAAAGATTGATAAATTTAATTGAATATTATTTTAGAAAAAAAACAACATAAAGAGAGCTAAAGGACAAAAGACAACTTTAAGAGAAAATATTTGCAACATATGGGTCTGACCTCCGTAAAATTTAAATAATTAATTGAAAGGAAAAGAGGAAAATCCTCTGGAAAAATGAGTAAAAGATGATTTACAAATGAAGATTTAAAGTGAACCTCACACATATGAAGAGATGTTTTGACTTGCACTCCCCAAACAAAAGAAATGGGCAATGAAACTTTGAAGAAGTAATTTTTCAATTAGATTGGCAACAATGCTAAATTCCCAAAATTCACTCTGTTGGTGATTATGTGGGGAACAAAGTAATGCCTCTATGTTACTGGTAGGAATAAAAATATCTCCTGATGGAAGAGAATTTGGCAATATCTAATGGAAGTACATGTTCACTATTGTTTGCACTCCAACTTTGTAATCACATTTCCAGGAATTTACCCTAAAAATACACCATCCATATATGGGAGATGATCATGATCTCTTACATTTCTAAAGTAAAGCAAAACAAACTGAAACTTTAATAACTCTTATTGTGGAAATGACAAAGTTCATAATGCCAATCCTGTAATTCAAATATCTTAAGAGTAAAAAATGTGTTGTACAATCCTATTTTTCATTTTATCTGTTCTTGCCATATGTACTCCAGAAGACCTAACAATTTTATGTTCCCTCCTTTTCTCTCAGCACTCTTCCTCTTGTTTCTAGCTTTAATGCCCTAAAACCTTTGTTCTCCAGTCTCTTACTCTTCACAATTTCAGAATAGATTTTAAGGTGTGAGGTGGCATGTATTAAAATATCCCATCTTTTTACACACAAGTGTATATTGCATGTCAAATATCTGATTTGCTCTCAGGTAATCTCTTGGTAAAGTTTAACTTTGAGATTCTACTTTAGTTGCAATCTAAATGTAGGTAAAACTCAAAATTAACAATTGGTGTTCAATCAGAAAAATTCAGTTATTTTCAAAATTTATGTAGCTGCTTACAAGTATTTCATGAGCTAATAGAATTTGGAGAAGAACGAAACAACAGCATTCTGTTTTCTTCTAAACTTTATAGATATTAAATTAGGACATATGGCTTTATGGTTCAAGATAAGAAGCATTCTTCCTGTAACACTCTGCTGTTTGATAGAGACCAGCCCAAGCTCTGCCTGCTGTATAAACTCTTCCCTATTGTATTCTGTCCCTGACCCCATCCTGTTGTTGTTGGGCTGGGATTCAGCTCAGTGGGTAGAGCACTGCGCTGCAGTCTCTGAGGCCCCAAGTTCAATTCCCAGCACCGCAAAAATGGGAGAAGGGCCTGGCAATCCACTCCCAAGGCAATCCCGAAGCACTCAGCCATTGAAAACCCTATGAGGGTCGCTGTGAGTCGGATACCAACTCGACAGCACCTAACAACAACATTGTATTCTGACAAAATTACATTCCTCTTACTTCCCACTTCATATTTGCTTTAATGCTTTACTGATTTTATACAGAACTAAACATTTTATCTTTTCTATTACAAGGAACTCACCTACTAATAAAATATGCTTAAAAAAAGGATTAGTTTTTAAAAAATATTCCCTATAGTGCCTAGTCTACATCCATACCACCCTGGCATCTGATCTTGTCAGATCTTGGAAGCTAAGGAAGATCTGCCGGCTTATTACTTGAATATGCAATTCTTTGGGAATACTGGCTGGTGTGGGCTTGGGAGAAGGACCCGATAGCCCACTCCCCAACCAATCAGCCATTGAAAACTCTATGAATAGCAGAGAAACACTGACATAGTGTCAGGCATGGCATAGTGTTGGGTTATATTTCTTTCTGTTGTACATAGGGTCACTATGAGTTAGACCTGACAGCACCTAAAAATAACAACACAATCCCTTTATAATGTCTCGCACAAAAGAATTTACATAATTCCATTTGTTAAGTTTATTTTATTAATTTATTTATTAATAAGGAATAGTTTACAAATTTGCTGAAAGTATCTTGTATTTGCTCTTCCTCCAAGTGAAGAAACAGATGGAGTATCTTTATTCCTTAGGCAGTGGTGAGGTAATAATGAAATGAGGGTGATTATCCTTTGCCATCACCTTGTCAGTATTCTACCACTTAGAGTATACCTTTCTTCTCAAACACTGCTACAGTCCCACTACTTTTGCTACCACTACCTTAGCTCTCTTCATCATTTGAATTTTGAACATAATATTCTTCCTATCTTTATTATTTCTTGCTCTATTGACTGACAATTTTGAAATGATGAAATGTATATATTATAAGTATTTAGATTGATGGCTTTTTAACTACAACTTACCCACATAACCATTGATACAATTTAAATATATCAAATACATCCGTTATCCCCAAGTTTCCTTTACGGCACACTCCCAATCTATTCCTTCAGATCCCATCCCAGGACTAAAGCAATTATTTATTTATTTATTTATTTATTTATTTATTTATTTATACATACTGGGGGCTGAATCCTGGGCCTTGCACATACTTTGCAAGTGCTCTACCACTGAGCTGCACACCAGTTCCCCCCTTGCCTTTTTTAATCTTGAGACAGGGTTTTGCTAAATTATGCAGTCTGCCTCTGGCCTCTACTGTGCAATCATCTTCTGCCTCATCTTTTGCTTCCTGATTCACTGGGATTACAGATGTATGCCACCATGCCCTGCTATTTTTAAAAAATGTACTAGTGTGAAGTGGTTAATAATAGTCCATCATTATGATTTGATATCAGTAGGATACTGCCATCCTATCTCATTTTTTATTTGGTTACTCCATAAAGAGGTTTATCAATTTTATTGACTTTAGCAAAATCAGGCTTTGACTTTGTGGATTTTTTTCTATCACTTGTATATTTCTTTTTCATTGTTTTGATTTTTCTTATAGCCTTCCTTCTGTTAACTGTGGTGTTAATTTCCTCTTTCTGTTTCTAACTTCTTAAGGTGAAGACTGAGATCAGTGACTTTAGATCTTTTTTTTTCCAATATAAACATTTAAAGGAATAGTTTTCCCTATAAGCAACGTCTTAGTTTCATCTCAAAAATGGGTACGAGTTGAGTTTCCATTGTCATTTAGTTCAAAATGCTTTATAATTTATTGTGCACTGTATTGTGTTTTGCATAATTCAATCAGCCATATGGTATTTAATGTCAAATTATTTGTGTTTCTTGTCAGATATTTTTTGTTATTGATTTTCTATTTAATCCTGTATGGCTACAAAATATACTCTGCATAACTTCAGTGCATTTTTTAATTTGCTGAGATTTGTTTAAAGCTTGGCACATAATTTACATTGGTGGACTTGAAAAAAATGTGTATTATATCTTGGTCTATAGACCTCTTAGTGAGAAATGTTGGTATTGCAAGATTTTTTTTATATTTTCTTTTAATATTTTCAGTTTTCTGTCACGTATTTTGAAATCTTTTTCTATGTAAATATACATGCAGGTTTATTAAACTGTTCCTTATTCAATTGAGCACTTTATAATTATATATGTTTTCATCACTGGTAATATTTCTTTTTCTGAGCCTATGGCAACTGATAATATAGGGACTGCAGGTTTCTCATTGGTGTCTGCATGGTGTCTCTTTTTTCCTTTCTTTAACTTTTAACCTATCTTCTTCTTCTTCTTCTTCTTCTTCTTCTTCTTCTTCTTCTTCTTCTTATTATTATTATTATTATTAATTTTCAGACAACATATATTTAGACTTTGATATTTTATCCCATAAAATTGTATGTAATTTAATTGAGGTGTATAGACCACAATATGCAATACTACTATGGGTATGCTGGGCTTCAGCCTACAATTTTTTAGGGATAGATGTGTCCCATCAGCAATAGTCTGTTCATTGCTCCTCTTTTCTTCTCTTCTGACTTTTGAATAAATTGTTTTCTTTATAAGATTGGGAATTATTTCCACTCTTTTTGCTATACATTTTGTTTCACTTATTTATGTATTTATGTATACATGTAATATTTATTATTTGATTTTAAACATATTTTTCTTTAAATTTTCACATTCTATATTCAAATACCACTTCTCATTCAGTATAAGAACTTTACACATGCAAACTTCTGTTTCTTCCTACTTTCCTTTGTTCTATTGTTTCTGCATAGTATACTTTTATAGCTACGAACATTATAATAGCTAATATTTTGGCATCTGCAGCCATAGCACCGTGGCATCCAATCTTGCCTGATCTTGGAAGCTAAGCAGGGTCAGCCTGCTAACCACGATGGGAAATCGCCTGGGAATACCAGGTGCTGTAGACTAGGGACAAGGAACTGGCATCCCACTCCTGGAACAATCCGCCATTAAAAACTCTATGAATAGCAGAGAAACACTGACAATATTACCAGGTGGCTATAAGTTGGACCCAACTCAAAGGCATCTAACAACACAACAAGGATATTTTGGCATAGTTTTCCCTCTTTGAGATTTTTATTATTATTGGAATTTGTAATGTATAATTTGTGGATTTATAACTTTTGGTAAATTTAGATATTTTCCATCACCATTTTTCAAAATCTCTGTGTGTGTGTGTGTGTGTGTGTGTGTGTGTATGTGTGTGTGTGGTTCTGTGTGTGTGTGTGCATGTTCTCCCTACCATCACCTTCCACTACTTTCTGGTCTCCAGATAATTTGATTATAGAAGACTAGACCTTATTTAGCAACCACTTAGAATCTACTTTTTTCCAGTGCTTTCCTCTATATATTTCACCTCAATTAGTTTCTTTATATTTCTCAGATTTAAAAGTTATTCAAAATTTTATTTTACATTTCTAATTCTCTGCACATTACACTTATACTTTTCTTTAGATGGTAGCACATTATTATAAAACTTGTCTTGATGTCTGGTGTTATTTCTATGTCTCTTTCTATTGACTAATTTTGTCTTAGGTATTTATGAGATTTTACTTTTTGTGGATCTTGAATCTTCTGAATTTTATGTGGATGTGTATCTGGATTTTGTTAACTTCTTTCAAAGTAAACTTAACATCAGTTCTAGAAGGCAGTTAATTTGCTTTGGCTCAGTCTTAGCCTTGGAGGTTTGTTTTTAAGCTCTGTTAAGATATTTGTCTGGTAGCCTTTACTGCAGGGATAGTTGAGCCGAAGTATCAAAGTGTGATGTGTTTGGGGTCTCCATTCAATATCTCAAGTAATTTTTG
Source organism: Pedetes capensis (assembly GCA_007922755.1). Classification (NCBI taxonomy): domain Eukaryota; kingdom Metazoa; phylum Chordata; class Mammalia; order Rodentia; family Pedetidae; genus Pedetes; species Pedetes capensis. Next base: position 13,528 of record VMDO01031419.1, read on the forward strand.
AGAACTGGCCACTCTAGATGATTAAATGCAAAGTTATCATCCTTATGATTGCTTTGGGAAATATTTAGCCTCCAGTTCTCTTATTACTCCTGCTCAGGCTTCTAGAGTTTTACCCTCTATATACTTGCAAAGAATTATGAGGTCCCCTTGATTTCATTTTTGCATACTGCCTCCCCTCAAATATACTGCCACACAATTTCTATCTGACTCAGCTTGACTAATTTATCAATACTACTACACTCTTGAAGATCTTTTAACATTTCTTGTGGTGCTGAACTGGCAAATGAGATTTCCCTCTGATTTACAGATTTAGTATTTCACATGTATACTTTGTGTTAACATGATGTATGATATAATTGATTTTTAATATTTCAACTGGTAAAATGTTTTTGTGACAGGAGATTAAAAATGTAAATGAGCCTGTGTTTCATTCAAATCACTGTGTCAGCATGGCCAAGCTTGATAGACTGACATTTAACACTTTTCATAAGAGAGTTTATTTTTTAATGCTTAGGCAGATGAAATTAAAATTACCATTCTCTCATAGTTAAGCTACAAATACATGATAGTTAAATTATACTAAGAAAATATAAGATAAATTACATTTTTTTATTCAGTGAAATATATAATTACATGGTTTGATTGATAAAGTGAGAATAAATTGCTTCCTCTTGTAATGTTTGGAAATTGGTAATCATTGGATGATTAGCTGACAACTTTACATTTGAAATGTGCTGATTAACTTGTTTTACCTTAACAACCCTATGATAGTGGCCACCTTATCTTGCTCTTTAATTTTAAAATTAATGAAGTCATCACTTATTGTGGTCTCTTCTACTATTCTACCCAATTATTTTAGTGCTGAATGGTACTTTGCATTTTTGCTGGTCCATTAGCCTCATATCATGCTTTCTCAACTTTTGTCTTCAACTACAGGATAATTAAATACCATATTTTAGCATCTTATAACCTTGGCATATAAATTATTTTTTCACAGTGGCTCAAATTAATAGAAAACGACAAACTACTAGAAATTATATTGAGATACTACTATATATAAAATATTAGTGCTCATTTTATATTACATAAGAATCAATAATGCATCACTATTTTTCCATATTAGTGAGTGATATAGATTATCAAGTAAATATTAAGTTTTTAAATTTTCCCTCCTGCATTAATATAAATGCTTTAAAATTTTTTAAAAAGTTAATTTGCCAACTCTCTTTCCAAAACTTTGTGCTATGTATCTATATTTCCATATCTCTCTGTCTCTATGTATCTTTCATCTATCCATAGCAGTACATGAGAGTTAAATTTTTAAAAGGTGAGTTAAATTAATAAAATATTTTTGTCTTCAGTGAAATATTCGATTTCATGGTTTGATTGATAAAATGAGAAATTACTTTTACTTTTACCTGTATTGTTAAAATACATTGCATTGTCATATATTGCTTTCCTGTAATGTTTCCTATATTTTATAAATTAATTTTCCTTTATTGTTTAAACTACCTTTTTCTTTATTGTTTTTGAGTACACTATGTTGATAGATGTGAAGGGGAACCTTATTAATGTTGGAGAAGTGTTCAGGATAAGTATTTCTGAAGAAATGAAAAACAAATTATAATTTGAATTATAAATAGAAGTTAGTCAAAATAAAATTATTCATTGAAGGAAAAAAGGAACATTTGTAGTATACCTGATATGAGTGATACGTAAGTACTTTTGAAAGGGAAATAAGGTCAGTGTAACTAGAGTAGAGTCTTTGCAAGATAAAATTGGATAACTTTTCTGAGGATTTCATGAGTATGAAATGATAAAAATAAAGGAAATATGAAATTTCAATGTTCTTACTTAATCTTTCATTAAACATTTGTGATGCTGTTATTATGCTCTCCATTTGGGGATTAAAAAATAATTGAGACCTGGCCCTTACTTTAAAGAAGTTATGAGCCTAGTTGGAGAAAAGACATGAAAACGTATGCAAAGAGTTAAACCTGGCATAATGCAGGATATCATTCTCTCAGTAATGTGGATATGTAGTCCATGAATATACAAAAATCCTCTATGGATATTATTTTTGCACTATGCATTAAAATTAAACAATATGAAATTTTACATATTCAAATATGTGAATATATTCAAATATGTGTTCTATACACTAAATAGATGATTGCCATATTTTTTAACCTAATAAAATTACTTACCCAAAATTGTATCTTAGTGAGTCAGATCTCTCTAAATTACAGAGACTACTTCTCGCCTCAAACTCATGATCATCCTTCCTCTGCTTCCTAAATCACTGGGATTGCAGACATTTCATACAGTACCAAGCTTTTATGTCATTTTTGATCTATCTTTTCATTAATGACTTGAGTACACTATTTTAATTCTCCTGTTATTTATTTTCCTTTATCACTTAAGGTTATTGTCTTAGTTGTCTTGGGAATTATTATATATGACTTAAAATAGATATTCTGTTACTACCAAATTAATTTAAATAGTACACAGAAACCTTGCTAAAATATGGCTTTGTACCTTTTTCCTCTTTGTACTGTCATTATACATGTTACGTAGTTCTATATGATAAGTCCATTAAGTATGGTAAATATTGTTTTATGCAACTGTTGTTTTATATGGGATAGAAAAAAATACAAAATATTTGCTTATATATTCTTTTATATTTGTCAATGTATACATCTCCAATGATCTTTATTTCTTCATGCATATTAAAACTCTAATCTTTTCTAATCAGCCTAAAGGACTTTTTCTATCACTCCTTCTAACCTGTAAGCAATGAGTTCTCTTAGATTAGTTTTATCTTAGAACATCTCTACTTCTCTTCTGTTTTTGAAGAAGTTTTGCTGAGTATAAAATTCCTAATTTACATTCATTTCTTTCATCATATTAAAAGTTATTTCATTGCTTCCTGATATATTATTTTGTGATGAGAAGTCACTGTTAAAAGAAACCAAAGATTCCTCATATGTGGTAAATTGTTTGGGGTACTATGGGAGCTTGTTTTTGCTCTGATACTGAACGCTATGCCACTGACATTACAAATGCCATTAGGGCCACCTAGGTTGGACAAGTTTCAACTGAGCTTCCAGAATAAGACAGAATAGGGAGAAGGCCATTTCAGCCCACAGTTGAAACAATTAGGCATTAAAAACACTTCATATAGAAGAGAAACATAGGATAGCATAGGATAAAGTGCTGGAAAAGGAACCCCCCCAAGGTTGGAATGCACTCAAATGATGACTGGGGAAGACTTTCCTCCTCAAAGTAGAGTTGACCTTAATGATAGGAAAGGAATAAAGCCCTAGGGACCTCCATTTGCTGAAGTGGCATGATTCACAATGATGAAGATCAACTGTAAACATCCATTAATAACTGGGGCATGGAATACATGTGTTATGAATCTAGGAAAATTAGAAATTGTCAAAGGGGAAAAAGAGCACATAGACATCAACATTGTAGGCATCAGTGAGGTAAAATGGACTGGTATGGGCCATTTTGAATTAGATAATCAGATGGTCTATTTGCCTGGAATGACAAAGAGAAATGCAGCTCCATTCATTATCAAAAAAGGCATTGCAAGATCTATTCTGAAATACAATGCTATCAGTGATAGAATAATATCCATACACATACAAGAAAGGATAGCTAATAAGACTATTATATTTTAGATGTATACACCCAACACTATGGCTACAAATAAAGAAAAGGAAGATATTTATCAGCTTCTGCAGTCAGAAATTGATGGAACATACAACTAGAATGCATTGATAATTAGTTGTGACTGGAATGCAAAATTTGGAAACCAAGAAGAAGGCTCACTAGTTGGAAAACGGACTTAGTGACAGAAATGATGCTAGAGATTGCTTGATAGAATTTGGTCAGATCAATGACATTTTTTATGAACACACTTTTTCACCAACATAAATGGTGAGTACACATATGGAATTCATGAGATGGAACATACAGGAACCAAATTGACTACGTTTTTGGAAAGATATGATGGAAAAACTCAATATCAAAAGTTAGAACAAGACCAGTTGATGATTTTGGATCAGACCATCAACTGCTCATATGCAGGTTCAGACTGAAACTAAAATAAATTAGAAGATGTGTAAGAGAGACACAAAATGGCCTTGTGTATATACCACCTGAGTTCAGAGACTACCTTAACAGGTTTGATGCATTAGACACTAATGATCAAAGACTAGATGAGTCGTGGCATGACATCAAAGACACCATTCATGAGAAAAGTAGAAGATTAATAAAAAGACAGGAAATAAAGACCAAATTATATGTCAAGAGTCTATGAAACTTGCCCTTAAACATTGAGCAGCTAAAGTAAAAGGAAAACATGATGAAGTTAAAGAACTAAACAGAAGATTCCAAAGGGCAGCTTGAGAAGACAGCATAAAATATTATAATGACATGTGCAAAGAGCAACAGATAAAAACCAAAAGGGAAGAACATGTTTTATTGTTCTCAAATTTAAGGAACTGAAGAAATAATTCAAGCCTTGTGTTGACAATAGTGAAGAATTCTACAGGAAAAACATTAAGTGGCACAAGAAACATTAAAAGAAGATGGAAGGAATACACAGAGTCACTATACCAAAAAGATTGATGATTTGACTAACCATTTCAAGAGGTCTCATATGATTTGGAACCAATGCTTCTAAAGGAAGAAGTGGAAGTAGTCTTGAAGGAATTGACAGAACACAGGTCTCCAGGAATGGATAGAATACCAATAGAGATGTTTCAACAAACAGATGCATCACTGGAAGTGCTCATCTGTTTATACCAAAAGGTTTGGAAAACAGCTACTTGGCCAACTGACTGGAGGAGATCCATATTTATGCTTATTTGCAAGAAAGGAGATCCAAACAATATTGTTAATATCTCATGCAAGCAAACTTTTGCTAGAGATCATTGAAAAGGGACTGCAGCAATATACAGACAGGAAAGTGCCAGCAAATTATGTCAGATTCAGAACAGGGTGTGGAACCAAGGACATCTTTCCTGACATCAGATGGATATAGGCCAAAAGCAGAGAATAACAGAAAGATGTCTATCTATGTTTTCTTGACTATGCAAATGCATTTAACTATGTGTATCATATCAAAGTATCGGTAACATTGTGAAGAATGGAAATACCAGAGCACTTAATTGTACTCATGAGGAATCTGTGCATAGACTGAGAGGCAGTCATTTGCTCAGAACAAGGAAACTGACTAGTTTAAAGTCAGGAAAAGTGTTTATTAGGGTTGTATCCTTTTACTATACCTCTTTAATCTTTTTGGTTAGCAAATTATCCAGGAAAATGAACTTTATGAAGAAGAACATGGCATCAGTATTGGAGAAAGACTCATTAACAAGCTGTGTTATGCAGATGACACAACTCTGCTTGCTGAAAGTGAAGAGGATTTGAAACATTTCTTGATGAAGACCAAGAGCACAGCCTTGAGCATGGATTACTCCTCAACATTAACAAAACAAAAATCCTTAAAAGTGGGTCATTAAGCAATTTCATGGTAAATGGAAAAAAGATTGAGGTTGTCCAAAATTTTGCTTTACTTGGGTCTACAATCAACACCCTTGGAACCAATCAAAAAATGCACATTGCATTGGGAACATTTGTTGGAAAGGACGTCTTTAATGTGTTGAAAATAAAGGTGTCACTTTGAAGACTAATGTGCTGTGACTCATGCCATAGGATTTTCATTTGTATCATATGCTTGTGATAGCATCATGTTGAATAAGGGAGACAGGAGAACAACTGATGCTTTTAAATTATGGTACTGGAGAAGAATAGTGAATACACCATGAACTGCCAAAAATATCAATAGATCAGTCCTAGAAGTGCACCCAGAGTGTTTCTTGGAAACAAGTATGTCCAGCCTATATCCTATATATTTTGGATATGTTGTCAGGAGGGACCAGTTCCTGGAGAAGGACATCATGTTTGGAGAGTAACGTGTCAATGAAAAAAAGGAGGACCCTCAACTACATGGATTGACACTGTGTCTGCAACAATGGGCTTAAACATAAGAAAGATTGTGTGACTGGCAAAGTGCTGGGGAGTGTTTCATTAGCTATAAGTGGGACCTGACTTGACAGGACCAAACTACAACACAACAAACCATGCGTTGTGATTAATGCTACTTCCCAGGTTCTGCAATACATTCTGTGAAATTTTTCCTCTAGTCTAATTGAAATTTTGTTTCCCATGTACAACATCACCCAATCCATCCACACCCCAACTTTTCCATCTCCTTCTAATCACCATTGTGCCCTCTAATTCTTTGAGACCTACTCTTTTAGATTCTTCTAGTGAGTGAGATCATACAGAATCTCACTCCTTTTAGGATGGTTATTATAAAAATAACAGATGCTAACAAGGGTTGGTAAAGATTTAAAATTTAGGGAAACCTTGGATACTATAGGTAGGAATGTAAATTAGCACAGCCATTGTTGAAAATATTGTAGAGTTTACAGAAAAATTTTAAAGTAGAGCTACCATATGATCCAGTAATCTCATTACTGAGTATATATCCAAAGGAAATATGTATGTGTGTGCATATA
>VMDO01031420.1:0-20121 GCA_007922755.1 Pedetes capensis
TAGAAAAGAAAAAAGGGAGGAGGGACTAAAAAACCTGATGAGAACAATAAAAGAAAAATATTCAAATAAAAAACCTAAATACAAACATACTAATAAATATATTAAGTATAAATGGGATAATCTATAAGTGACAAAGATTTTTGATAGAATTAAAGACAGAAGAAACAAATACATGTTGTCAATGAAAAAACATTTTAAATACAAAGACAAATGTGGAGTGAAAATAAAAAGTAGAAAATGACAGGGAAATGTAACAAAAGCTGGGACAATTGTATTAATATGATTCATTAGAGATCTCAAGACTGAAGATGCTATTAAAAATAAAGAAGGTTACTTAATACAATTTTGAATATAACAGGAACATGTATCAAATATATAAATATGTACATTATCAAAATGCAGGAAACCAAAGACTGGGGATATCACTAAGTGGTACACCACTTGTCTAGCATGCATGAAGCCCTGGGTTCAATCCCAGCACCATAATCATACAATGTATTGGCTGAAATAAACTTATTATACTCTGTAAAACATACAAAACTTTATGGCAAGCAAATGAATAGTCAACCTAGGAAAACTGACATTCAGAATGGTAGGAATTGTTGTAGCAGTTTTGCTAATCTTTGTCCTCTTCCTTCCTCAATGCAGCACAATCTTGGTCTGAGGAGGTGTCATGTCAGTTTCAAATCCCCTCCCTCAAACCAGAGTAGACCATACTGACAAAATTTTAACCTGTCTAGAGGTTTCCAGAAAGACTATGCTCTGTATTGACTAAACTCTCAGCAAGAGAAAAGCAATGTAACTCAGATCTGAGGCAGGGAGAAGTAACAAGAGCTGTAGGGAAAGGTGTAGTGAGACTAGGACTTACAGATACCCAGATCAAGAAATTATGTGAGAATACAAGCAATAGATCATTAAAAGCCTGAAGAGAGCCTTTGTTGTTGTTGTGAGCTGCTGTCAAGTTGGGTCCAACTCAAAGCAACGCTACGTACAACAGAATGAAACATTCCCCATCACTGTACCACACCCAGCACTGTCAGTGCGTCTCTGCTATTCATAGGGTTCTCAATGGGTGATTGCTTTGTGATTGCTTCAGGAATGGATTCCCATATCTTTCTCTTATTTTTGTGGTGCTAGGGATTGAACCCAGTGCCTCAAAGAGCACAGAGTGGTGGTCTCTCAACTAAGCCAAACTCTAGCTCCAAAGAGAACATGTTGTTGTTGTTGTTAGGTACTGTCGATTCGGTATCCGACTCATAGCGACCCTCTGTACAACAGGGGAAACACTATTGTCAGTGCTTCTTTGCTGCTCATAGGGTTTTCAATGGCAGATTGATTTTTGGGAGGGATTTGCCAGGTACTTCTCCCAAGCCTACAGCTTCTGGTGTTCCCAGGCGGTCTCCCATCCAGGTACTAACCAGGCCTGACCCTGCTTAGCTTCTGAGATCTGATGGGATTGGATGCCACAGGGCTACCGCTGCAGACAAAGAGAACATAGGACAGGATTATTAAGAAATTAAGGAATTAAAAATATCCATGCATACAAAAAAATTGAAAAAAAAATTACACACAGACTTAGAGAAGAAATATGCTCAAAAAAGAACTGAGAAAACCTTAAACTTTATCCATAGGCTGATCCCAAGGAAGAGCACATGCCCAGCTAATTAATAAAAGCCTTATTCAACAGAGACCTAGTCTACAAAGACTGTGAGAGATTTTTTGTTTTAATGTCCAATTTCCAGTTAAAAATTCATAAGGCATAAAATGCAGGAAAATATGACCAATTCAAAGTAGCAAGTAAAGAAGCATAAAATGTGTCATAAAAAGAAAGACAGGCATTAGACTTATGAGACAAAAATTTAACTGTCTTAAATATGCTCAATATTTAATATATACTTAATGTTCAATATTTATATTTTATATGTATATATCATGTATAAATATATGATATATGCTTACATATGATATATTTGTATTAAATCTTCAATATTTAATATCTACTAAATATGCTCAATCCACTCTGGAAGTAATCCTGAAACAATCAGCCACTGAAAACCCTATGAAGGTCACTATGATTTGGATCTGACTCAATGGCATCTAGCAACAACAAAATATGCTCCAAGTAATAAAGAAAGCATGGACTTTTTAGAAAAGAAAATAGATATGAGGACATGAAAAAGATGAGAATTCAACAGTGAGACAAAGATTATAAAAAGGAACCAAACAAAAATTTTGGAAATGAATACAGAATACCTAAGTTAAAATTCATTAGGATGGATCAACAGGATACGAGCAGACAGAGGAGAGAATCAGTGAATTTGAAGATAGTACATTTCAAATTATGAAATCTGAAAAGGAGGAAAGAAAGAAGAGAATTTCAGGGACAGAAGAAAAGGCTGAAGAGCTTACTTATTCAGATACCAAGAAGGCAAAAATATGAAGCAATATGGCCACAACTTTCAAGAATAGAACTCTTAGATAAAATGAAGAGGTTCAACCTGTGAATACTGGGTGTATAAGAAAGAGCTGAAACTAAAACTAGAGGCACAGAAAATATATTCAGTGAAATAATAGCTGAAAACTTCCCCAACCTAAAAGAAATATATATTTCAACCACAGAGGAATCCAGAACTCCAAATAGATTAGACCTGAACAGGTCCTCTCCATGTTACACCATAGTTGGAATGCTGAAACTACAAAACATGGAAACAACTTTCAAGGCTGCAACAGAAAAACATCAACTCACTTCCAAAGGAAAATGCATAAAAATAACATCAGACTTATCAACATCAATCCTAAAAACAAGAAAAGCATGGAATAACATATTTTAAGTCCTGAAAACAAATAACTGCCAATCAAGGATACTATATCCAGGAAAATTATCCTTTAAAAATACATGGACAAATAAAAAGACTTTCCATGATGAATGCAACCATAACCAATTCTTGACCACCAAGCCAGCATTGCCCAGGTTGCTTAAATAAATACTACATAAAAAGAAGAAAGACAAACTCAAATGCAAGACTACAAAAGTGAATAAAATCCATGAGAGAAATGCAAGAACAAACCAAACTAAAAATGAAGAAAGGATATCCAACCTAATAAGCCACCAAAACCCGAAAGGGGACAGGGAAAAAGCAAAGAACAAGTAACATCTCAACCCAATAGAGAAAAGAAAAAAAAAAAAAAAAAAAAAAAAAAAAAAAAAAAAAAAAAAAAAAAAAAAAAAAAAAAAAAAAAAAAAAAAAAAAAAAAAAAAACAGAAAAAAAAGAAAAAAGATTCAAAACACCAAATTCTTCTAAATAAATACCCTAAATGCAAATGGTCTTAATTCATCACTTTAAAGGCACCAATTTGACAATTGGTTTCAAAAACAAAACAAACAAACAAAAAACTTTCAATATATAGAATTCAAGAGACTCATGCCATTCACAAGGATCAAAATAATACATCAAGCATATGGAAAGCAAGAGAGAGAGAGAGAGAGAGAGAGATTGAGAGAGAGAGAGAGAGAGAGCTATACTAATTTCTTCCAAACTTCACTTAAATACTAAATTAATCAGAAGAGACAAAGAAGTCCACTACACATTAATAAAGGGAACAATCAGTCAAGAGAATATGGTCAGTATTTATCCACCAAACACCAATGCACCTATCTGCCTAAAGCAAACATTACTGGCAATAAAAGAACATGTGTCTAGACACAAAAATTATGGGATAACTTAATATCCTACCCTCTTCAATAGACAGGTCATTAAGAAAAAAAAATCAATAAGAAATGAGGGACTGAAAAAACACCATGGACCAAACAGACCAAACAGATATCTATAGAATATTACAGCCAACAGAAGTGGAACATACATTCTTCTCAGCAACACACAAAACTTTTTCTAAAATTAAACCACAATTTAGTCCATAAAACTTTTCTCAACAAATACAAAAAAAGAAAAAGAAAAGAAAAGAAATCATTCCTTGTACTTTACCAGATCACAATGGAATAAAACTATCAGTGAATAGCAAAGAAAACTGCAACAATATTAAAAATACATGGAGATTAAATAACACAATTCTTAATAATAAATGGGTCATCAAAGAGGTCAAAAAGGAAATTTAAAAGTTCCTTCAACCAAATGATAATGAAAACAACCTACAAAATCTATGAGATACAGCAAAGGCAGTTCTATGAGGGTAGTTCATAGCCATGGATGTCTACATTCAAAAGATAGGGAAGGTCCAATTAAATAACTTAGTGATACACCATAAGACACTAGAAAAACATCAGCAAGCCAAATTGAAAACAAGCATGCAAAAATAAATAACTAAGATCAAGGAAGAGATTGACAAAATAGAAATTAAAAGAATACAAAAGTTAATGAAACTAAGAGTTGGATCTTTGAAAAGATAAACAAAATTGACATCCCCTTAGCCAAATTCACCAAAAAAAGAGAAAAGGCCCAAATTAATAAAAATTAGGAAAAGGGGGTCATAATAAGTGATACTAATGAAATACAGATCCTCAGAGACTAAGCTGAGAACTTGCACTCCCCAAAACATGAAACTACAGAAGAAAAAAATTTTTTCTTTCTTTTTTTCCTTTTTTTTTTTTTTTTTTTTAGTGGTGCTGGGTATTGGACCCAGGGCCTCGTGCTTGCATGCTCTGCAAGTGCTGGTTTGAGACAGGGTCTCGCTAAATTACACAGACTGCCTCTGGTCCCGAACTTGCGATCTTCCCGACTCCGCCTCCCAAACCACTGGGATTATAGGCGTGCACCACCGTGCCTGGCAGAAGAAATAAATTTCTTAACACTTACAATCTACTAATCAAATCTTGAGGATGCAAACTAATTAAACAGACTTATAATAAGCAATGAAATTAAGGCAATAATAAAGAAACTCTCAACAAAGAAAAGCCCACATTCTGATGGGCTCACAGCTGAATGTTATCAGACCTTTAAAGAATTAATACTATCCTTCTCAATGTATTCCATAAAATGTAAAATGAAAGTATATTTCCTAATTGATTCTATGAAGGCAGTATCACTCTGATTCCAAAAGCAAACAAGGACAATACAAAAAAAGAAAACTATAGATCAATTTCCCTGATAAGCCTTAGTGCAAAAACCTTAAGAAAATTCTTGCAAACCAAATACAGGAACACATAAAAAAACATCATACACCATGACCAGGTGGATTTCAGTTTATAGATGCAAGGCTGGTGCAACATATATAATCAATTAATGTAATTTAACATGTGAAGAGACTTGTAGACAGAAATCACATGATCATTTCAATTGATGCTGAAAAAGATTTCAACACAGTTCAACATTTCTTCATAAGAAAGTCCTGAAGAAATTGAGTATAGAAGGAAGACATCTCAAAATCATAGATTCCATATATGAAAAAACCATAGCTAACATTATATTAAGTGAGGAAAAATCGAAAGATTTCCTCTAAGATGAAGAATCCGGCAAGGATGCCCACTCTCTCCTCTCTCTTATTTAATATAGTGATTACCATCCTAGCCACAGCAATCAGTCAAGAGAAAGAAATAAAGGGATACAAATATGGAATGAAAATGGTGTGTGTGTTTGCAGATGATATGATTCTATACTGAAAGGACCTTGAAAACTCCACTCCCCCATGTTTCTGCCAACTTATTGTACTGTGGGAGCTTGTGTGTTGCTGTGAGACTAAAAGCTATGACGCTAATATCTCAGATACCAGCAGGGCTACCATGGAGGACATATTTCACCTGAGCTTCCAGACTACAACCAGAGAAGGACCCAGAAGCCCATTCTGGAAACAATTAGCCATTTAGAACCTATGAATATCAGAGCAGCATTGTCAAATATAGTGCTTGAAAATGAGCCCCCAGGGACTGGAAGGCATTGAAAAGGTGACTGGGGTAGAGCTGACCTTAATGTTGTGAATGGAATAAAGCCCATAGGACCTCCAGTTGCTGATGTGGCATGACTCAACATGAGAAGAAATAGTGACTGCAACAATGGACTCAAACATAAAAGAAAAATGATCCTGTACATAGTGTAGTGATAAATAGTGTTTCCTTCTGTTATACTCGTGTGGCTGAGTTGGACCTGATTCAAAGGCACCTAGAAACACACAACAAAAACTCCACTAGAAAACTTTTAAAGCTAATTAACTCCTTCAGCAAAGGAGAAGAATACAAAATTAACACTGATAAATTAGTAGTGTTCCCTTATACCAATAATGAAAAAGAAAAGAAAGAAATCAAAATAAAAAATCCCATTCACAATTGTTGTTAGGTGCGAAATCAGGTCTGACTCATAGAGATCCTACTACAATAGAAGAAAACACTACCCAACACTGTGCCAGGCACACAATCTTTTTTATGTTTAAGCCCATTGTTGTGGGCACTATGTCAATCCATCTAGTTCAGGGTCTTTTTGTTGTTGTTGTTGACCCACCACTCTCTAAAATATGATGTCCATCTCCAGGGACTATTTCATCCTGACAACATTTCCAAAATATGCAAAATGCAGTCTAGCCATCCTTGCTTCCAAGACACACTCTGGTTGCACCGCACTTCTTCTAGGACAGATCTATTGGATCTTGTGGTTACCCATGGTATACTCAATATTTATCTCCAGCACCACAATTCAAAAGCATTAATTCTTCTGCTTCCTTATTCAAGGTCCAGTTTTCACAAGTATATGACTGAAAACACCATGGCATGAGTCAGGCACACCTTCATCTTCAATGTAACATCTTTTCAACACTTTAAAGAGGTCTTTTGCAACAGCTTTTCCCAATGCAATTGGTCTTTTGATTTCTTGATTGCTACTTCCATGACTGCTGATTGTAGAACCAAGTAAAATAAAAGTTACTTACTGACCCAGTTGCAAGTTTATTTATTTTTTATATTGGGGTGCATTCCATACTGAGGCTATGTTCTTTGATCTTCACTAGTAAATGTTTCAACTCCTCTTCACTTTCAGCAAGCAAAGTTGTGTCATCTGTACAACATAGGTTGTTAATGAGCCTTCATCCAATCCTAATGTCACATTCTTCTTCATAAAGTCCAGTTCTTGGATTATTTGCTCAGCACAGAAATTAGAGAAGTACAGTAAAAGTACACAGTCCTGTTGCACAGCTATCTTGACATTAAATCAAGCAAATTTTCCTTGTTCTGTAACTGTACAGCACTAGTAAAATCCTTTAAAAAACAGATTCCTCAAGAGTACGATTAAGTGTTCTGGTATTCCCATTCTTTGAAATGTTATCCACACAGTCAAATGCCTTTGCATATTAAATAAAGCATAAAATATATCTTATATTTTCTGCTTTTGAACAGTATCCACCTGACATCAGCAATGATGTCCCTGGTTCCATGCACTCTTCTGGATTTGGATTGTCAGTTCCCTGTCAATATATTGCTACAGTGACTTTTGAATGATCTTTAGCAAAATTTTACTTGTTTGTGATATTGATACCATTTGATATCTGAATTTGGTTGGATCCCTTGGGAAGAGGCACAAATATAGATCTCTTCCAGTCAGTTGGCCAAGTAGCTGTTTTACAAATCTCTTGCCATATATAAGTGAGCACCCCCACTGGTGCATCTGTTTGTTGAGTCATCTCAGTTGATATTCTGTCAAATCCTCTTGTTTTTGCCAATTCCTTCAAGGCAGCTTCCACTAATTCCTTCAGTACTATTGTTTCCTGATCATATCTAAACTCTTGAAATGGTTGATCATCCCCCAGTTCTTTTTGGTATAATGTCTCTATGTACTCCTTCCATTTTCTTTTGATGTTTTCTGAATTGTTTAATATTTTCCCTGTAGAATTCATCACTACTGCTACTCTTGAATTTTTTCTTCAATTCTTTAAGCTTGAGAAAAACAGAACATGTTCTTCCTTTTGGGTTTTCTATCTCTAGTTCTTTACATGTCATTATAATATTTGATTTTGTTTTCTCAAGTAGCCCTTTGAAATATTGTTTCATTCTTTAACTTCTTCATGTCTTCATTTTACTTTAGCTTCTGAATTTCAAAGACAAGTTTCAGAGTTTCTTTTGAAATGTAATTTGTTTTTTTCTGTTCTTCCTTTCTTTTAAATAGCCTATTACTTTCTTCGTGAATGATGTCTTTGATGTCACGCCACAGCTCATCTGGTCTTCTATCATTAGTGTCTAACATATCAAATCTGTTCTTGAGATGGTCTCTGAACTCAAGTGAGACATAGTCAAAGTCAGACCTTGGTTCTCATATACTTGTTCTAATTTTTTTCAGTATCATATGAGCAATTGCTGGCCTGATCCACAATCAGCATGTGGTCTGACTTCTGATATTGAGTTCTTCCATCATCTCTCCACAAATATCATTTTGGTTCCTTTATGTTTCATCTGGTGAATTCCATGTGTATAGTCACTGTTTTTGTTAGTGAAAAAAATGTATTTGCAATGAAAAAGTCATTGGTATGACAAAATTCTATCATGATATTTCCAGCATTGTTTCTGTCATCAAGGCTACTGAGCCTTCTTTGTTTCCAACTTTTGCATTCCAATCACCAGTAATTATCAGTATATCATTCATTATATTCAAGTCCAATGTTTAAAATTATCCAATACTTTTTGTTACCAAAATTACATAGGAAAGAAATACTTTGCAACCTAAACTATATATATATATATATATATATATATATATATATATATATATGTATGTATGTATGTATGTATGTATGTATTCTCCTCAAATTCACTCTAATTTGCTTAATGTTCCTTACTAGTATTATTTTCAATATGTTCCAGACATGAAAAACTGAGAAACTGAGTAATATTCCAGCCTCTTTTCCTATTTAGTGATGAGTTAACTCAATGACAGGAGTCTAGGAACTTAAAGTCAAAGGGAAAGTGGGAGGGAACCAAACTATGGCATGGTGTCTCAAGAAAGAAGTGTCTTCCTAATGGAGAGACAAAAACTGACTGCAATTTGTCTATTTCTTTGGTTAGATGCCAGGGGAGGTAGAACTTTTTCTAATTTTCCTTTAGATCTGCAATCATATTGTACTCTGAGCAGTAAAGCACATATAAACCACAGCTCTTGCTGCAGAGGTTGTTTCCCTCAGTCTTTACCTGGCTTTTTGTCCCTCATCCTTGGCAATAGTCACTGGTGACTGTGCTAGGCTCTATCTCTTATCCAGCATTTCTATGTGTGTTGTAGTTGGCTGTCAATAGTTACTAGACAGATATCATTACTATAATCTGCTCCTCCAGACAGCAGTCTTCTTCCCCAAGACTGTTCTATTCTTTTTGTGTTTTGGAAGATATTCAGTTTTTACAATGCCCTCCATGGCTTTCTATTTCAGGCACTGACAATTCTGTACATTTCCCTTCTACTCCTGCCTACAGTAGCATTTCCTACATATCTTCTTTTGAAAGGCAGCTTTAGTTATTCTATAACCTAAAATGAACATGCAGCCCACTGATGTAAGGGGATAAAGAAATGCATAAGCAGTCAATAGGACGATAGGTTTATGGGTCTTAAATGATAACCTTGAGCATCTATATGAGTCAAGTTAAAATTTTCCAGTCACATTCTCTCTGTTTCAATATTGGGGTCAGAAAGAAACAGGGAAGGTGTCCTATGTTCAAAATTTAAATAGTTCCTACATTGAAACACCTTTCCAGATGGTAAAGACTGCTATCTTGAGATTTTAAACATTTACCTTTGCAGCTTTAAAAATAACTGCTCCGGTGCCAGATGTGGTGGTGCACACATGTAATCCCAGTCACTTGGGAGGCAGAGGCAGGAAGAACAGAAGTTCAAGGCCAGAGGCAGCCTGAGACTCTATCTCAAAAAAAAAAATGGGCTAGGGGTATGACTCAGTGGTAGAGCACTTACAAAGAACATGTGAGGCCCTGGGAACAATCCCCTAGTACCGCTAAATAAATAAATAAATATGCTGTGCTGAAATAGAAATTAATTTAGTAATAGAACATGAGAAACTAGTAGCTATGATGTCTAAGATTATTCCCCACCTGTGTTACATGCAGAAAGCTGACCACTGGATTTGCACATTCGTTGTAAGAACCCGTAAGTGGCTCTAGGTCTTAACCACTTCACAGCCACATTTATGTGAGGCGATATGTTGTGCCATTTCTTCCCTATACTCTGTTATCAGAGTCAGTATCAGTATTTACTACCTTGTTTATTTTGTTAAAGGTGATCATGAATTATCATTCTTTGACCTTTACATTACTATACAGCTTTACACATTGGCAATTGTTGTTATTGGTTATTTATAGCATCATGGCCTGTGATTAAAAGGCCAGCCTAAATTCTGAGTGTATAAAAGATGTAGAGCATATTAGAAGTATCTTAAAATGTAAACAAACAGTACCACAGCATTTTATGGCCAATTCCCTGTGTTTATAATAATGTGACTGCAAAATGTCACAACTGGAATCTATTTTAAGGCAACGCTAATAATGAGATGGAAATGGTACAAGTTATAAGAACAGTTTTAGTGTGTTAAAAGGGAAATCATTTTTTATTTGACCATGAACAGTAAAGATGTCTCATCTAGGGTAATCTAGGAGCAAATTTCCCCATTTCATAAAAATAATTGCCTTTCATTTTTACACTGGGATTTGAAAAATTTTGATTCTATTGACAGTATTACATAGTGTTCATATGTATGTATTTTAGAAATGTTTTTGTTAAAAATGTTAAGTTCTTAAATTTAATAATTTAACATTTTAAAAATAATTTGATAAGTAAAAATAAATTTTAAAAATCCAAATTTCTAATGAACTGGCTATAGGCTTGTCAAGAATACTCTGTTTTTGTTCATGACATCCTAGCCAATGTTTGGTTAGAAAGCTTTGTGTTTAATTTTAAAAAAATGAAAAGTAATCTATGGAAGGAAATGTAGAACTCAAGAAGAATATCAGAAAATTTAATTTTAAGCCTAGTAATTTCCCCAAAGAATTTCTAGCTCAAGACTTTTCATTTTTCTTCTGTTCCATAAGAATTTTCACACATACTCACATAAAACATAACCAAAGTTACAAATAACATATGTATTCCTACAAGTGAGAGACAATTTAGAAAGAATTGCTCCATGAAAGTGTTAAAACTATGCATAGAAGCACCACAGGAAAGAAAATTAATTTTATCCTCAAAATGTTTTACTATTTCCCATCTCTTTTGCCTTTCTCTTCAGCTTTTTCTTTATTATTTAAGGACTATTCTCCTTTGTCCAAACATTAGGTGTTTCATATTTGTTTCCTTTTCATCATTTATGATGTCAACTTTTTTCTCATAGTCACTTTGTATGAGACCAGCACTGAAACAAGTGTTGACTCAATGAACTTTGCCAACATCTTTTTCCTTGTGATGATTACAGAACCATGAATCAGGTAGACAAATAAATTAATATTGATGGTTCCTGGACATGGACTGTAATATTGATAATGTCCAGAGAAGAACTATTGGATCAGATTAAAGAGGATGTTTAGGAAAGGGTTGCCAAAAGAATTGATTCCCAGGTATGTTTAGCAGAATGACTAGGGGATTGTTGCATGAAAGTATAATAGTATGAGGTTGAGTCAAATTTAGAAAACAAATATATTAGTTGCATGGACTGAAGAGTGGGCAGATATTATGGCCAAAATAAGGTATCTAGGCTAGACAATGACTGATCGTAATACCAAGTTAAGGAGATGAAGGACATCTACTTGAATCGCTTCTATTTTCCCTAAAGTAAACAATTCACATATTACATTATCTTTGGCATCCTCACATACTTAACTGGACTTCTGTCAAGCCAGGTTTCCAGTTTTTTAACCAATGATGCTCATTAGCTGACTTTTTTGTTTTTCACCTTGCATTTTCCAGTAGTTATCAAGTTGCATTGCCTTTACATCATACATATATCACAGCTGAAGGAATAAGTGTGGTCTTTCCCTCCTATTTTCCTACCTTATACATCACTTACTTAGAGGATTTCAACTACGAAGTTGTTCCATGCACAGTTACCTTATTCCATATCAATGTCTGTGCAAAATAAATCTAATCACATTTTTCCTTTACTTTCTCTTTTACCACAATACTGTTTGCAACAACAACAACAACAAAAACTCCCAACTCTGAGGATCTCTACAAATAGCATCATTCAAGTTCCATTAGCCTCTTGAAGTGTGAATAGATTTGTCCAGTTCTGAGTATTTATTCTGATAATACTGACCCTTTTCCTCCCTGCCTCACCATGGTTCTTCAGGGAGCTGTTCTCTTTTCAGGACTTTCCCCCTTCTGGGCAGTTGTAGGTTTTCCTGAATTTTTATAACCTAGGCTTCATGCTTGTCCAGTCAGGTTTAGAGGTGGTCAAGGCCTCCCTCTATTGCTAGTCTCTGAGTGCATCACATAACCCTCTTTAGTCTTTCCAAAACAAGTCTCTTTGGTTAAATTCTATGTGCTCACTGTTTCCTAACCCCAGATGAATTTATCCCCTCTGTTATCATCTACTTATCTTAGGTATTTGTATTTTTCCTATGCAATCTGATATTCTGTCACAGGATTCTTAACACAAACATATTGGTAAATTATGTTTTACATTTTTCTCTGATTTTCAATATTCTCTTAACTCTTCATCAAATACTTTTGGCCAGCTAATTCACATAATGAATTTCTCAGTAATAAACACAAACACCATCTCTTCATTCATTCACTTGCACACTATATTTACCTTAAATCTATCATCTCTGTCACCTAATAAGCATAGACTATTTATCATTTCCCCTAGCACCCAGTACAAGACCTGCTCAATGTAGTATCTTTTAATAGTTGTTGTTAGGTGCTGTCAGGTCGGTGTCCAACTCATAGTGATCCTACATACAAGAGGCACTATTGTTAGTGCTTCTCTGCTATTCATAGAGTTTTCAATGGCTGATTGTTTTGCAGGCGTGGGTTGCCAAGTCCTTCTCCCGGGCCTACAGCAACTGGTGTTCCCAGGCGGAGACTCATCTGAGTACCAACCAGTCTGACCCTGCTTAGCTTCCAAGATCTGATCAAATTGGATACCACAGTGGAATGGCTGTAGGCTCTTTTAATAATAGTGGCTTCTAACCCTACAATGGATATGCTAGAGCAAGCCCAATATAAAATAAACTTTAAGATATATAAATATAACCAGATTGATATGTTTTGGTAAAAATTCCCTCTTACCTTTTATAAAAATGAAGTAAGCAGAAAATAAGAGAATATAAATTGTTAAGTATTGGTGACTGTTGTTCTTTGAAGGTCCTAATCAAAAGGTTAGTGCTACCATATTGATTGGTATCTCTCCACTAAAGAGAAAATAATGTCCCCAATGTCAAATCCCAGTCCCTGATCAGTAAACACACACACAAAAATCTGGTGGAACTATTAAAATTATATTCACAATAATAGAACAAATCTTAAATCCTATTATTTCCCATGCACTGGTCTCTCTTAATCCTGCTTTGTAATACAAGTTCAAAACCCAAAGTGTAGTAGGTCTAAAACATACAAAAACAATAATCTTCAATATAATATTAGCCTACATAATATCTTCTTACTTCAGCTTCCATGATTTAACACATTCATAGTTTTAAAAAAATTATTTTAAAATTAAATGTCATTCTTCTTTCTCCAAATGCGGAAATTTGGGTTCGTTGAGCTTTTTTGTTCCAAACATTGTACTAAAGCCTGAAGTGCCTGAGATATAGAAAAGATACAACTCTATTCTCAAAATTCTCCCAGTGCAATCAGAGAAATGCGGTATTGTGATTTTTGTTTATTTGCATTGTTTTTGTTTTATTTTGCAGTGTTAAGTATTTGTATCCAGGGCCTCATGCATGCTAGGCAAGTGTTCTACCACTGAGCTAAATCACTAACCATGGGAAATTTGTTCTTAAGCCAATAATTACCAGAGGACAAGTACTTCTGGGTATACTGCTCATCTCAATGACATGATACACTGTACCTCGGGAATTAGATCATCCAGCAGTTGATCAAATAGGCATATAAAAGAGAATTAAAATACTTTCTTAGGAGAATAAAACAGTGCAGAGACTAATAGCCTTACTGAACTAACCTTAAAATCAGTATCAGCTCAAGTTTATTCTACTACGTGTGTGCACTTCTATGAATAAGTTCCTACTCTGCAACTTTAATAATTCTACAGAAATAGTATGAAATATTAGGTATTGCCAGTTAAAAACAAAATATGACAACCACACATTTTAGACAAAAAAAGGATAAAAATGAGATAATTGTTTTTTAAAAATTAGACTATGGACAACCTACCAAATACCAACACATATAAACAATGTACATGTTTTCCAATATCCCCACCACCAGCAGCAGAAATGAAGAAAGTAATCTTTAGACTACTTATAGCTTACAGAGTGTGGTAGGTGGCCAAGTTCTAACCCAATTCTTCTGTATCCAAAATCCAATTCTCTGTCCAGTAAATATTTTTCCTCCCCATGATAAATGTATGGGGAATAATCATGACTCTATCATAAACCCTAGCACATTATTTTCATTACTAATTTTATCAAAGAGCTGGGGCATGTGCTTTGCAGATAAAAATAGCTCACAATCAGTCTGTTCCCTTAAGAAATTATCATCCTCTACACTAATATCTCATCCTTATTATCAATTAGTTATTTATCACTAAAATTGTATTTTATGACTGAATGTGTCAAATTATTATTAATTTTTCACACCTCCTAGGCTAAAAAGGTAGAATTACCAAGCTGTGTTCTGCTCAGCTCTTCCATATCTGATGGATAGCCTCATTTCTGATAGTTGAGTGGCTCATAGAAATTGCATCCCAACAGAATTACAGCACATGCTCCAGACAAGAGGTGGAGTCAGGCAGAACTAATTTATCAAGGATCCTTCCTGATGACAAACTAATGGAATAAAGATAAAAATCTATTGCCTCAGATGAAAGTTTTATGTTTCTATAGCTGAAGATAGTCCTATTCTACCAAGGTTTACATAGTATTTCCCATGTTCTAAGACATCTAGTTGGATGCCTGAAGCAAGAGATAATACTGAAACCTACCTATATACATGTTAAGTTTTTTTCCATTTACACATATCACATTTAATTTATAAATTAGGCACAGAGGTCAACAACAGTAAGAAGAACAATGATTGTTGATGGTAGTAGTGCATTAAGTCGGGTCCAACTCATAGGTACTCCATGTACAACAGACAAAACATGCAACATAATTGCCAAAATGCTCCCTTACAATTCTCTGTTCTCTGAACTGTACTCATATACCGTGCTCAGCATGATTTGAGGGGTCTCCTCCATTTAATTTCATTTTAAGTATACAAATAAGGATTGGTTGAATGTTTGTAATAAGTATGCTAAAGACAGAGTTGTTGTTGTTAGGTGTCCTCAAGTCAGTGTTCAACTCACAGTAACTGTATGTACAACAGATAAATACTATCATCAGTGCTTCTCCGCTATCCATAGGGTTTTCAATAGCTGATTGTTTTTTGGGAGTGGGTTGCCGGATCCTTTTCCCAAGCCTACAGTATTTGGTGTTCCCAGGCAGTCTCTCATCCAAGTACTAACTGGGTCCAATCCTGCTTAGCTTCAGAGATCTGATGCCACAGTGGTATGGCTACAGGTGAGGACAGAGAGTACCGGGATAAAGTTACTACATTGTCAAGAAACAGGAATTATCTTCTAAGAGGGTAAAAGTAGAAACAATGAAATGAAGATGTAGTTGTAACAGAAATGACAGATCATCTATTAAGCCACCAAATAATTGTCCAGAGAATTCAAGATCTTTTAAACAATTAAACAATGGTTTTAAAATTGAAAAATTTTAAGTATTCTTCTTTAACTTTATGTGGAGTCATGTTCTATAAATGATACTGCCCAAAGTATTGGGTACATTAGATATCAAAGTACTCCAAAATTTGTAAGGAAAAAGAGGAAGAAAGGAAGCAAAGAAAGAAAGAAGGGAGAAAGGAAGGAAAGGAGCAAGGAAGGGAGGAAAAGAAAAAAGAAAAATGTTGTTAAATCATGGCCTAAAAATAGATATATTTGAGTGTATGGATATAATTTAATCATGTATTTTTCAAGGAAGAATTTTAGATGGTTAAGAAAAAAGTTACTTTCTATCACAACAGGGATTACTCCATCACCATAAGATCAAACATCAGATATTATAATTTTTCAACAAAGGAAATTTTCCTGATTGTTTCATGCCACTCTACGATGCATATTAAAAGAGATCTGGTCAGCTTTCTGAAACACTCAGTTGTTAAAGTCATACACTAATACCATGAATCATCTCCATCTTATGCAAGCATTGAATGAAATAGAAGACAATGACTTTAATGATTGTCTGTTCTCTGCCAATACTTGTTGATTGAATTGCAGAAGAGATTCTTTAAAGATTTACTGTACTGTTAACTCCAATTCAAGTTTTTCTTGGAAAATAAGAGTGCTCCTCAAATCCTCAATAGTTAAGGACAAAATAACCTGGCATTCTGATTTACATTTTCTTACTGATATCACACTGTGGATAAACTAAATTTGAAGCTTCAAGGAAAAGAAGAAAAAATTATTTTGTGACTTTGATCACCAAGGTGACTGGTATAATAAGTATGTTGAAATTGAAACTTTTCATAATGTGAACCAATAATAATAATATCATATTTTTCTAACATAAAACAACATGAAGGCTTACTTAAATACAAGTGATAGCATTTAAATGCTTTGTTGACATTGATGCCCTTAGAATTTCCTTTTCATTTGTGACACAACCCTTTGAAATTGATGTTGATACTAAATTATGCAAAGGTTAGGGAATTTGTTTAACTTACACAAATGTAATTTTGAAACAGATATGCTGTATTTATTATTCAAGGTTCCCCAGAGAAATAGAATCCCACATACACATATCCAGTCTCCAATGTACAATGATTTCATTAATTTTGTTGTCCTCCTAGCGGCCTGAACGCAGGGCCTTGCACATATTTTGAAAGCACTCTGCCACTGAACTACACCCCCATCTTTCTTTTAAAAGTTTTTAACCTTGAGATAGGGTATCACTGAGTTATACAGGCTGCCTTTGGCCTTGAATTCTCAGTCCTCCTGCCTCAGCCTCCTTAATTGCTGGGATTACAGGCATGCAACACTGTGTCCAGCTTGCTAATGATTTTTAAACTTTATACATTCAGTAAAGACCCTCCTTCAAACATTGCATTTTGGCCTTCTAGGCTAGCAGTATGAGGAACAGTGTGAAGAACAATACTCTTTTGATGCTTGGTGGCAGCAGCTTATCATAGCCCTTCCTCAGGCAATTAAGTGGGAAAATGGTCATCTATGGTGCACTATGCTGCCAGAAGTATTGGCAACAAGTATTTAATAAATTACATGGGATCGTCAACACCTTAGTATAAAATCAACCATAGCCTAATGTAAGTTACTTGAGCACATTTAACATGTTGTGACCCTAGGTACAATAGTAAGAAACACTCCTTGACACTGTGCCATACCTGACACTATGTCAGTGCTTCCCTGCTATTCATAGGGTTTTCAATAGCTGATTGTTTTGGTATTGTTTCAAGAATGGGTCGCTAGGGCCTTCTTCCATTTTTGTGGTGCTGGGGATTGGATTTAGGGCCTCAGAGAGTGCAGAGCTGCACTCTACCAACTGAGCTAAACCCCAGCCCACATTTAACATAAGGTAGACTGAACTCTATCCTAAATTGAAAAGCATCTGTAGATGAATAGATCTGAAGGAAGAGAATTATAATTGGAATTGTCTCATGCAGTTTTGGAGGCGGAGAATTCCTGTGACATGCCATCTGTGAGGGATACAACACAGTACAAATCCAAAGGCCTAAGCACAAGAGGATTTGATAATGTAACTCTTGATCTGAGGCCAAATACTTGAGAACTTTGGGGGAAAGGGTGGTTATTAAGTGAAAATCGGTACAAATTCTGAAGGCTGAAGGTCTAAGAATCTGGAATTCTGATGTTCCAAGGCAGGAGAAGATGGGTGTCCCAGGACCAGAAGAGACAGCAACTTTGCCTTTCCTCTGCTGTTTGGCTCTATTCTGGCCCCCAGTGAACTTGATGACCACCCCCATTGATGATCGTCCTTATTCAGTCCATCTATTCAAATGCCAGTCCCTTTTGGAAACACTTCCATAGGCATGTCAAGAAATGATGTTTTAAGGTATCTGAACTAATTTTTCTGTGTTAAACTAACTTTATATCTCTGGGGTCAATTTCCCTTATTCATAACACATAATCATTTTTATCTCTACATTGGTGAATTTGTTAGTATTCTGTTACAAGTTTCACAACTGTATTCAGAAATGATAGCTCTGTAAATTTCTTTTTCTTTCTTTCATTTTTTCTTTCTTTCCTTCCTTCCTTCCTTTCTTTTCTGATGTCTGGTTTTGTTATTAGAATAATACTAGTCTCATAGAAGGAATTAGGAAGCATTCTTCTTTTATTTCTTTAAAAGTTTGCAAAGAATTGCTCTAGTTCTACTTTAAATTTTGATAGAATTTACCATGAAGCCTTCTGCACCTGGGATATTTTCTTCTTAGAAATTTATTTTAATACAATTTAGTCTCCATTTTTGCTATAGTTCTGCTCAGTTTTTCTATTCATTATTAAATCAATTTCAGAAGTTTGTGTCTTTCTAGGACTTTGTCCATTTCATC
This sequence comes from Pedetes capensis, assembly GCA_007922755.1. Taxonomy (NCBI): domain Eukaryota; kingdom Metazoa; phylum Chordata; class Mammalia; order Rodentia; family Pedetidae; genus Pedetes; species Pedetes capensis. The sequence goes on from VMDO01031420.1 coordinate 18,724, forward strand.
TTTATTATCTAAAGGATTTCCACACAATTTTTCATACTGTTACCTTATAATCCCTTTTATTTCTTTAAAGTTGGTAGTAAAGTTCTCTCCATCTCATCTTAGTAACTTGGATCTTCTCTCTTTTTTCTTGTTCAGTCTACACAAAGATCTATTTTTCTTCCAACGAGCCAACTTTTTGGTTCGTTATTGTTTCTAATTTTTTTCTATTCTCTATTTCACTTATTTCAGTTCTAGTGGAATTTTTCAGCAACCTGAAACATCATACATCAAACAGTGGTAATTATCTGAGAATATGGGTCTGGAAGATTTAAACTTTTTCTGCCTTTACAGGATCTAAGCTGCTTGGGTTTTTTTGTTTGTTTTTTGTTTTTGTTGTTGTTGTTGTTGTTTGCAACTACGATTGCAAGGCTGATTTTCAATTGGTTCTAGGTCTAAAGAGATGTGGATAAAGTTGAAATAAGTAAACTAAAACATCCTTCTTATGCATTCCTGGATTGTTGCAAGACTAGCTCATTTCTTGATTTCAGATAACTTATTTGATGGTTCTGCCAGTCTTTATGGCAGTTGGGGAATCTGGAAGCAAATTTTCAGAGCAACTTACCATGTGAAGTGCCCCTTCACTTGCTTTTTATGTTCCTAATTTGGGGGTATTTTAATTAATGCTTTACACATTTTAAAGCCATAAACATTATTATTTCAAGTAGCCAGTATTCACTTAAACACATTCATATTATTTGTCAGCTCTTCATTCATTAATATACTATGTATTTCCATCTAAGATTATTTTCCTTTGCTGGAGACTTCCTTTTAGCATGAGTCTGCTGGTGACAAGTTCTCTTCGTTTCATTTGTCTGAAAATACCTTTATTTTGCCTTCATTTTTGGAGAGTATTCTGCCAGGTATAGAATCCTAGGGTTCCCCCTCCACACACAGAACATATTGTGTCTGGAAATAAGTAGAGAATCTGAAAGTGTGGATATGTTATCTTTCTCCCAAGAAGATAAACATTTACATCTGACAGGCAAAATGTCTAAGAGCAAATCATCTCTGAACTCAGATATGCAGTGAAGTGATCACGGCTGGCTTTCAGGTCTCTTTTTTCTCTGAGCCAAACACTCAGCCTTTTGGCTACACATGCTGCTGAGCATCTCATCCTTTCCACCACGACAATTTACTTTTCTTTCTTCTTTTTAGTCCTCCTGACACTAAATCTAGTCCTCCCCAAGGTTCCACAGTGCTGCTCTTCTCTTACAGCTGAGTGGCTCCATTACCCCTTTGACAGCAAGGATTTCCAAAGGCCACACAAACATACTCTTGACTGTCTGCATTTTCCCTGGTACAGTTGAATGTTCCCCTTGGATATCTTCTTTCTTGTTTTTCTCATCAGCTCTCTTGCAA
>VMDO01031421.1:0-20122 GCA_007922755.1 Pedetes capensis
GGGGAAACACTATTGTCAGTGCTTCTCTGCTATGCATAGGGTTTTCAATGGCAGATTGATTTTTGGGAGGGGGTTGCCATGTCCTTCCCCTAAGCCTACAGCTTCTGGTGTTCCCAGGCAGTCTCCCATCCAGGTACTAACCAGGCCCAACTCTGCTTAGCTTCCGAGATCTGACAGGATCGGACACCACAGGGCTATGGCTGCAGGCATTTGTATTCTAGTCATGAGTAATTATCTGTATATGCTGATTTCATGTTCAATCTATTTCAGATTGCAGAAGCTGGTAAAAATCTTCCCTTTCTTCATTTGTTGCATAAGAGGTGGAAGCATATATTTGAATAATAGTTACATTAATTGGCCTTTCTTATAAATGTATGGATATTATTCTATCGCTGAGATCATTGTACTTCAAGACAGATCTTGAGGTGTCTTTTTTGATGATGAATGCAGCCCCATTGCCCTTCAATCTGTCATTTCCTGCATAGACGATCGATCATATGATTATCAGATTCCAAGTAGTCCATGCCAGTCCATTTTAGGTCACTGATGCTTAAAATATCTAAGTTTATATGCTCCATTTCCCTTTTGATGATTTCTAATTTTCCTAGGTTGATACTATATACATTCCACATTCCATTTATTAATGGATGTTTACAGTTGTTCCTCCTCATTTTGAGTCATGCCACATCAGCAAATGGAGGTCCCTGGCCTTTACTCAATTCCTCTCATTAAGGCAGACAGTACTTTGAGGGGGGAACTCTTCCACAGTTATCTTTTTAGTTCCTCCCAACCTTGGGATGGGTGCTCATTTTCCAGCACTATATTTGATAGTGTTTCTCTACTATTCATAGGGCTTTCAATGGCTAATTTTTGGGGAGTGGGCAGCCAGGTCCTGCTCCCTGGTGTGCTGTATTCTGGAATCTCAGCTGAAAACTGTCCACCTTTGATGACCCTGCTGGTATCTGTAATACCAGTAGCATAGCTTTCAGCATCACAGCAACATGCAAGTCTCCACAGTGTGGTATTAAAGAGTGCCTTTATTCAGGCATGTGGCACACGCCTGTAATCTTAGTGACTCAGGATGCAGAGGCAGGAAGATTGCAATGTTGAGACCAGAGGCAATCTGCATAATTTAGTGAGACTCTGTACCCAAAAAAGTGAAAAAAAAGATGGGCTAGGCATACAGGTTAGTGGTCCAGGACTTGCAAAGTATGCAAGTGCAAGGCCCTAGGTTCAACCCCCAGTAAAGCAAAAAAAAAAAAAAAAAAAAAAAAAAAAAAAAAAAAAAAAAAAAAGTTTCATATAATGTGCTAATTCTCAGATGTTTTAAAAAGACAGAATCTCATCCTTATAGCCATGAAAACATTGGTATTAAGTACCACTAATTCAAACAATGCACAAACCAATCTAAAACAAAGATAGAAACAATATTTTATAGCTGCCAAACTATTCTGCAACTAACCACACTCTAATTACTATATTATACAACCACTGTCACTAAAATGAATAAAAGCAACGATAACACATATGACCATTTAATGGTTAGAGTTACTCCTTGAATACCCAAAATCTAATTTTTCAAATAAATAACAGTTTTATAAACAATGTTTTACTTTATCCCTCCTGCATATTAAAACTTTAACTCTGGCATGATTCGTGGTCCTGATACTAAAAGATATCAGAAAAAATGTTGGTGGCTCCTCTCTCCATATATGTTGTTGTTGTTTTTAGATGCCATCAAGTGAAGTCTGACTCATGGTGAATCTCATAGGATTTTCAATGCCAGATTGGGGATTGCATTGGGAATCGATTGCCATGTCCTTCTTCTGTTTTTATGGTGCTGTAGATTGAACCAAGGGCCTCAGAGAGTGCAGAGCAAATAATCTACCAACTGATATAAACCCCAGCCTTATTTTCCCCATATATATTTCTCTTTTATTTTTTCTTTTTCAGTTTGTGTTATTGTTAACTGGGATGTTTTTTGTCTTCTTTTTCTTTCTTTCTCCTTGTCTTCCACAGAAGCCTTCCGTCTACCACTGGCACCCAATGGCATCCCAAAGCACTGCTGATTGCACTGAAATATTTTAAGTGGTTTCTGACCACTACCATTATTATTTCTTTGCTAAGGAAAGAACTTTCGGTAGTTTAGTTAGAACATCAAAATTCTTCCTTATTTTTTTCAGATTTAATCTTCTACTATAGCATGCCAATGCTCCAAAAGTCTATTTTATTAGAATGTTTTCCAGTACACAAATAGTACTTGCCTTCATTCAAAATTTCTTTAAGTTGATTAAAGATATCGGTTCACTTAACTTGTCCCCTTTAGTCCAAATCATCTGTTTCTTTGGCTAGTTTTCATGATATTATCATCTCACTAACTTTTTCAGCATGCGATGTGAGAAAAAATGCAGTGGCTTAACAAAATAAACTGGAAGGTCTAGTTATGACTTAACAAAGTCCAAATAAGAAGCTTATCAGAAAAGTCCAGTCCTTCAGAAGTGAGTTGCCAATGAGGTAATGAGATGCATTTTGGAGCTGAAGGAGCCTGCTAATGTAAATCAACAGTAGTTTCTAGTTTCCATTTGAGGAGCCAAGGTAAGGGGATACCTTCAGAACTCTCATCCTGGTATCTGCTTATTATGCTTCTGAAAGGCTACATAGCATTGTTCAGCCACCACTCCAAATGGGTAACTTGTAGACAGTCCAAGTACACCAGTTTTTTCTATGAAGGTCCTCAAGCCTGCTTTCAGTTTACATCTGCCAGCAGAATTGCCTGTATGGATGTCATTTTACGTACAGTACATGCTGCCATTTATTTCATTTTTCAAATTTCAATCATTGAAGATAATTTACAAATAAGATTGACTTCTACTACTGTATCAATACTTATCTCCCTAAACTGGACAGTTTCCTCAGAGAAATGTTTTCTTGGTTAATAACTATAGAGAGGTAACATAATATCTTCTTATGACAGCCACTTCTGTCAGAAAAAAATCCCGTGCAGTGTAGTCAATTCTTAATTAACCAAGGTCAAGGGGAAAAGGCAAAGTATGGATTAAGTGTAATTCTACAGGTAAATCCTACAATTCACTTTTACCCATTAATTTCTACCTCTTTCCTAATCACAAGTTTTATCAGAGCTCTTGATAATTAAGTAAATGTAAAGATTTGCGTTTCATTTCCTTTTTTATCCTTATCTAATGAGCGAGGAAATGGAGAGTGGGGAGAAAGGAATGGTGGTATTATCTACTAATATGGTAATCAGTCACTGGACCTGAGGGAGTAGTCTCTGTTGGCTCCATGTGTAGCCTTAGTTTCTTCCTGAAGTTTCTGGAATTTTATTATTGAGACTGGACCAGAAATCAGAAATCAAAATAAATAAAGAAAGAAGAAAGAAAGAAAGAAAGAAAGAAAGGATAATTTTTAAAAAAAATCTAGAATTGTGTCTTATGTGTGAAATACAACCATTAATTATATAGTTCTGAGGTCTACAACTACAAATGCGGGGACTTTTAGTCCTAGTACAGCTTTTATCTGCCTCAGCAATCTTTCTACTCCAGAGCTTCAATTTCCCACCTATGAAACAGGGATTTATACTATCCTAAGATTAGTTTGAAGAAACACTGACAATCACTGAAGAGCATATTTGGATTAAAAAAGCATAATAAATATGATAGTGACTGAGCTGTGTTCCATAGAGCCTCTGGTTCCAACAGGCGACCCTCAAAGAGTATGAACCCACAGTTTCTGAATCTCATTCATATGATTATAAGCACAGGCAACAGGCACCCTCCAGTCTCCTGTGTAGGTTGTGGGTGATCCCAGGCCAGAATGCTGATCTTCCCTTCCTAACAAAAACACCAGTCAAAAACAATTTTATATGAGCTGTGTGTTGACAAGCAAGCAAACAAATAAATCCTTACTTAGAAATTTCCCTTTCTCTTGGCCTCATTCACTCTCCATCTGTAAAAGGAAGAGGATGGATTAGATATCTCTAAGGTACTGTCTAGCTCTATATATCTGAGATTCTGCTTGCAAAACTTTCAGCTTTACCCTTTTTCCTCTTTGAGCTTTGCCCTCAACAGAAAATCAAAAAGTCTGAATGAAGTCAATTCAAGCTGCTGAGTAGAAAAAGAAAGAAGAGAAAAGAAAGAAAGAAAGAAGAAAGGAAGAAAGGAAGAAAGGAAGAAAGAAAGAACTGAAATTAATGTGGGTACAAATTATAATTTCTATACTCTAATTTCTAAGCTTGGTGGTCTAACAAATTTGCAAAGGTGAGTCCATTTGTTAAGTGAGACCGAAAAGAATAGAATATCATTCTATAGTGATGACTCAGGCTGGTCTTGATAACAAGTAAACAATGTTTTCACAGAAAAAAAAATTGATGTTATTATTTTTGAATGAGAAGTTACATGTTTGGAAAGAAGGAATCACTGTCATCTAGTATCCCAGAATAACATAAGCATATATGTCGTGGACATTAATCAACAATGATTTCCTGAAAACATTTTAGTAGAGACAAAAGGCCACATAAAGAGACAAGAACAAAAAATGTGTCTATATGTGGCATGAAGGGGTCATGAAGAAATAGATGATCAGTTTGAAGTAGAAGCAAGGGAAGTAGCCTGAACATAGGGAGTTGGTGGAAACCCATAGAGACGTAAATCTCAAGAACGAGATCATAAAAGGTATTATTAATCTCAGTAAAGGGTTTTGGCTTGATTCTATAGGCCACTGTGTCCCAGAGTATGCAATGCACATGGGGGATGATTTCACTGGTCCATGGGTGAGTGTTGTAATTTTCAGTAGTTTGGTGTTAATTTTAATGTATGTTAGCAAAAATAAGCCCTTCAAAATTGCTGCTTTGCAAATACTATTGCTCAGGGAAAAGTTCATTTTTAGTGAGTAAATTTAAAGAACAATATGACCTAAATAACAGTACAGATAGTAAATAGGTAAGGCAAAAAACAGAACAGAACAAAACAAAACAAAACATGAGGGTAGTGTACAAATGACTGATATTTGGGGAGAACTTCTATATGGGGGTTATTGAAGGGTGTTAGGCAGTGGAGTAAAATCACTAGATTTATGGCTTAGAAACATGAATCTACCTGTGGCTTGGAGGATAGATAGAAAGGGGAGGCTAGTAAGGAGAATAGTAAGTAAATCCTAAACTAAAGCAGTAACAGTGAGACTGGGAAGTATACATGGATATGAAGGTTAAGTAGATATCATCTATAGTACTTGGTGACTAGGTGCATTAATCTGTGATCCAACCAGTAAACAGAAGCCACTCTAAAAAGCTAATGCAAAGGAAATCAAGTACTAATAAATGGTTACATTGATGGTGAAAGAACTGAGATGACAAATGGAATGTTCAAACTACACAGAGATTAGCAATTGTGGGAAGCCCTCCCACTACAAAGGCAACTAACAAAGACAAGAAAAGATGATGCTACCAGAGACCAAGAGCAGAGATCACCCCAGGGAAGTTGGAATCACAAGCCTGTCCAGTCTTAGCTGAAGACATGAAGATGACACATCTGACACCAAGAGACATTAGATTCTCTTTTCCTCCCATCCTTCAACTTCCTATGGGAGTCTTCCCTCAGTTGAATCCAATCAGAGCTTCTGGACATAGACGTCTTAGAAATGTAGCCTGCAGGAATCAGCCCCTTAAAAAAATGCAGACCAGGAAATGGAGAGGAATGTGTCCAAGGACAAACAAGCCTTTGAATGGCACATTGTGGGTAGAAAATGGAAAAGAAAGATACATTTAAGGCAAAATCTAGGTTTATGGCTTGAATAACTGGTTAATGTTATGACTCTCTAAGATAAAAAAATTAGATTAGAAATAAGTTTAGGGGTAAGATGAATTCCTTCCTTAAGTAGTTACCTTTAAACTACCTGTGGAATATCCAATAGAGAATTGAGACACTGTAGGGAAAGCTGGCTTGGAATAGAGATTTAATCATTTTATGGGTAGTAGTAAAAAAACATGAATACACATTGCTCAGCTATATTGTGTATATAGAGAATATAAGAGACATAAAGAAGATGCTTTATGGGAAACTATAATTAAAAGAATAGAGTTTAGGATTTAGCTCAGTGGTAGAGCACTTGCCTATCATGGACACTTCCCTGGGTTCTATCTCCAGTGCCAGAAAAATAAATAAAAAAAGAATAGATAAACTGGACACCATGGCACATCTGTAATCTCAGTGTTCAGGGAGCTGAGGCAGGAGGATCGCAATGTTGAGGCCAGAGGGAGCCTGCATGACTTAGCAAGATCCTGTCTCAAAATAAAAATAAAATAAAATAAAGTGGCTGGGGTGTGTCTCAGTGGTAGGGCATTGGCTGGCTAGCACAAGGCCTTAGGTTAAACCCCTATGTAGTGTGCGTGTGTGTGTGTGCCCATGTGCACGTGAGAAAGAGAGAGAGAGAGAGAGAGAGAGAGAGAGAGAGAGAGGTGGTTAGACAGAGAAAGAGAAACCAGGAAAAAAAATGGCCTGCAGCTATATCACCATGGCATCTGACCCTGTCAGATCTGAGAATCTCAGAAGCTAAGCAGGGTGGGGCCTGGTTAGTACTTGGATTGGAGGCTGCCTGGAAACACCAGGTGCTGTAGGCTTGGAAGAAGGACCTGGCAGCTTATTCCCAATACAATCAGCCACTGAGGACGTTATGAATAGCAGAGAAGCACTGATAATAGTGCCAGTCATGGTGCAGTTTCTGGCATTGTTTTTTTCTGTTGTACATAGATAGAGTGGCTGTGAGTTGGACCCAACTCCACGGCACCTAATAACAACAATAAGGGAGGAACACTAAAAGAGGTATGACCAAATGTAGTGTTTCAAGAGCCAAAATAGGAGAGAATTTGTAGAAGGAACTTTTCAACAATGCCCAAAATGATCAAATAAGATAATAATCAAAAAAAGGGTCCATTGGCTCTGGTTGGCTATTAGGAGGACATCAGTGTTTTTTCCCAGAACAGTTTCAATTGAGGTTTAGGAGCAGATGGTTTATGAAGTGTAAAGAGAGAATAGGAATTGAGGAGGAATTGGAGACAGTGATGTGGATCACTTTTTAAGAGGCTTGTAAAGAAAGGAAAGGGGAAAGAGGGCAGAGCCTTGAGGGAAGATGCAGGGTCCAGAGAAAGCTAGTGAAATTTCAGCATAAGCAGGACTCAGACTTGTTTATATGTCAATGGAAGGAGTAAAATATAATGAAGATACAAAGGAGAAAAAGAATAGCTGATAGAATGAATTTCCTGGAGAAAGGCTGATAGACACCAGAGAAAGGTGGAGATATTAGAATTAGACAGGAGAAGGAAAACTTCTGAGACCAGAGGAAAGGAAATGAGAATATGTATAGATAAAGGTGATTATTATATTTTTTGGTATGGACAATTGACAGTTTATCTGAGGTGAGCTTCTGAAGAAAGTTAGTAGTTGGTTAGATAAGAAGCTTTGGAATTGTTACTCTGAGATTTGGATAAGTATCCTGACCAAGAACCTAGAGCTGAGAGTCATCTGAGATTTGTTGTTGTTGTTAGGTGCCGTCGAGTCGGTATCTGACTCATAGCGACCCTCTGTACAACAGGGGAAACACTATTGTCAGTGCTTCTCTGCTGTTCATAGGGTTTTCAATGGCAGATTGATTTTTGGGAGGGGGTGGCCAGGTCCTTCTCCTAAGCCTACAGCTTCTGGTGTTCCCAGGCCGTCTCCCATCCAGGTACTAACCAGGCCCGACCCTGCTTAGCTTCCGAGATCTGACGGGATTAGATGCCACAGGGCTATGGCTGCAGGCCATCTGAGATTGGAGAACACAAATTTGTCACAACATGGATTTGTATGACTGTGATTTCCTCCAGAAGACTCAGTATTATTGGTTGTAGAAGTTGAGAAGTGGGTAAAACGGATCATCCAAGATTAGTTTAGCAAATTACATATGGTAGAAAGGCAAGAAGGGGAGAATAAGGAAATTGTTTTTATCAAGACAGTCATTTCAGTGAAGTATTATGGTTGATGCAAGGGATTGGACTGATTTTTAAAACACCTAAAGATGTCATTGTTGGCCATATTCTCCCTCTGAAATTTATAATGACATTGGTGTAGTACTGGTTTCTTTTGGTTTATTTCACTTTAATTTTGAGCCCTAGGAAAGAAGGTAATGAATTACAGGGCTATCTATGAGTTATATCCTAGCTACAAAAGTGTATTATTTTAGTTAACCTTCACAACTGTCCTATAGAGTAGATATCCATTTTATAGAGGACATAAGTGAAGCTCAGAGAGCTTTAGAACACTTGCTGGTATTAACGACAGCTACTTATTAGCAGAGAAAGGGTTCAAGTTCAGATCTGTCCGACTTCAAATTCAATGCTCTTTCCACTATTCCCTGATGTCTCTCTAAGAAAAAATGAGAGCAAGTTAAAGTTGAATTTACTATATGGTCAAATGAGTACAAACTACTCTTGGAAACAACCCTTCCCAGAATGAAGTCTCCAAATGGAACCACTGGTGGTATCTAAAGGTCACACTGAGTAGGTCCATAGTCTGATCTCTTGTATGTGTTAACATTTGCAATATGGCAAGGCCTATAACTTTGGTTTCTGGCATGAATAAATAATTTGCTTATGACATTTAAACCAGACATCATCTCATGGGTGTCTCATTTAAAGTAGTGCCAGGATTCCCATTAGTTTTAAGGAGTTTGGGTTTTGTTTTTGCCTCTGGCAAGTGAGAGTTGGAGGTGCAGGTGATCCACGGAACTTTTACCACTGGAAGAGATCAACAGACTGAAAAAAACAGAAAGCCACTACATCAATGTCCTGGAAGCTGTGTCTTGCCTTCAGGCCTTAGTTGAAGAAATGACTGTGTATTTGAATGAAGTAATGCTTGACACTCAGAATCCTGACTAGAGTCAGTAAGAGTGTAAAGTCAGGAGCAGATTAAAGTAGCAAAACAGATGAACTGGTGAGCCAAAATCCAGCATCCTTACTCCAGAAACCCTCCTACTCCCAACCTTGAGCTGAGACAAATATGATACAGCAGACTCCCCTAGACTTCAGTGTTTAGTATAGAAAGCAGGAAAGGGTATCATTTTATCTTTTGACTGAGGACCTGCTCAGAAAAAAACCCTAATAATTATAATATGATGGATTCAGGCAGTAGACCCTCTAGAAATTGTCAAAGATTCTTTCTGTTACATTGAGTACTGAAACAAAAGGAAGCAAACATTTACTGAGCACCAATTCATGCTAGGCGCTCCTGCTCTCATCATAACCTTCTGAAGCAAGCCTCATTAACCCTTCATTGCAGACACAATGAGGCACAATGAGCTAAACTAAATGGTGTTTTCACTTATATGTGTATACACACACACACATATATACATACACACACATATATATGACACAAAAATTCCTAGAATCTTTCACAAGAGTCCCTACTTTTTTTTGTTTTGGTATGCCACACCCCCCTCTAGGATCTGTAGAAGCCTGTAAAATCCTTAAAAATGCCTAAAATAAATAAGAGTACAAAGAAAATACATTAAACTGAAACTCAGTTATCAAAATTTTAAAAATTCATATGACAATGTACCTGTTCTTTATTAACAAGATATAACAGTGGATCTATCCATAATTTCAAAATATCCATAAATTCAAAATTCATAGTCAAAGGAAATTCTGAATTTCACTTCTTGTTAGTTGCCATCTAGTCAGTTCCAACTCACAGCAACCCTCATATGGTTTCCAGTGGTTGGTTGTTTTGGGATTGCTTTGGGAGTGGATTGCCATGTACTTCTACTGTTTCTGTGGTGCTGGGGATCGAACCTGGGTCCTCAGAAAGGTTAGAGCAGCACTCTACCAACTGAGCTGAACCCCACCCATTTACTAACCACTTAGAGGTTAGAAAAATTAAAATGTAATTTTTCCATAAAAATTAAACCTGAATTCTATACATGGACCCCTTCAGATATCCACAAGGAGGCTATGCAGTGGTGTGCTAGAGCTGACATGAGCTGGTTTACAAGAGATGATTGTTGAAATTTATGAAGTTTTCAAGTTGAGTGCAACTACTGTTCAAAAGTAAATTATATACTTTTATGATTTGATAAGTTACATTAAAAACAAAGTTACTAAAACTCATCCTTCTCTAATTATTTCACTCAATTTATTGTCTATGCTACCAGGGTTATTTATTTATAGTGTATTTATATGTTGTTGTTGTTGTTGTTGTTAGGTGCCGTCGAGTCAGTATCTGACTCATAGCAACCCTCATAGGGTTTTCAATGGCTGAGTGCATCAGGATTGTCTTGGGAGTGGATTGCCAGGCCCTTCTCCCATTTTTGTGGTGCTGGGAATTGAACTCGGGGCCTCAGAGACTACAGCGCAGCACTCTACCCACTGAGCTAAATCCCAGCCCCATTTATATGGTGGAAATACTATATATTGGCATATTACCATGCCCTTACTCTTAACTCCACCTTCAGCAACATCAAGTTGGTAATTTGAAATCAGCTAGGTAAGCTGGAAAATGTTACAAATCTGAGGTTTTTATCTTAAAGCATCAGCTGTTAAATATTGAGTAGCACTGCACTCTGTCCCTAGGCTGCAGGTTAAGAACATTTGGTGGGGCAAGTAAAACACCTGAAGATCTATGTCTATGAGACTTTTAAATCAAGAATTCTGTGGTAGGGCTAGCAATGACTTTGTTTTAGATAGTACACCAAAAACATAATCCACAAAGGAAAAAAAATGGACTTCAAATAAAGAACTGCTTCTCAAAAACATTCTTAGGAAATGAAAAGACTAGCCGTAGACCTGGAGAACTATTTCCAATTCACATATCTACTAAAGAACTTATATCCAGAATGTATGAAGAAGTCTGAAAACTAACTAATAAGTAAACAAATAAAGTCAACAGAATCTTAAACAGATTTTTCATTAATGAAGATATATGGATTACAAGTCCATGAAAAATGTCTAATATCATTAGTAATTAGAGAAACAAAAATTAAAACCACATTGAAATACCACTATCCAAACACACTAAAATGGCTAATATTTAAAATACTGATTATATCAAGTGCTAGCAAACATGAAATAACTAGAATACGTGTGCATTTGATGTTGGGACTGTAAAATGGTGCAATGGTTTTAGAAAACAGTTTGAAAGCTTTTTATAAAGATAAACTTTTTCCTACTATACAACCTAGCCCATGTAGTCCTAGGTATTTCCACAAGAGAAATAGAAGTATATGTTCACACATAAGGGATCATTATTTTTAATAGCCTAAACTGGAAAAAACCCTTATGTCCATCAACAAATGAGTGGATAAAAAGGCTGTAGTAAAACAATTTAATTAGATACTACTCAGTAATAAAAAGTAATAAACACACAATTGGTAAGAATCTTAAAAGTTATGCTGAATAAAAGAACCCAGTCAACTAAAACTAAATGTTGTATTATTCCACTTATAGAAAATTCTAGAAAGTGAAAATTAATCCATTGTGGCATTAAGCAGATCCATGGTTGCCTGTGGATGAGGAAGGGTAAAGAAGGGTATGAAGGAAAAATTACAAAGGTATATGAGGAAATTTTGGGGAATGATTAACATATTGAACATCTTTTAGTTGTAGTGATAGTTTCATGGATGTTGTTGTTGTTGTTAGGTGTCATCAAGTCATGCCGGACAAATAGTGACCCTCATAGGATTTTCAATGGCTGATTGTTTCAAGGTTGCTTTGGGAGTAGACTGCCACATCCTTCTCCCATTTTTGTGGTGCTGGGAATCAAACTTGCAACCTCAGAGACTGCAGAGTGGTGCTCTACCAACTGAGCTAAATCCCAGCCCCTAGTTTCATGGATACATACCTCAAAACATGAAATTGTGCACTTTAAACATGCACAATACGCTATACTAGTTATAACCAAAATAACCCATCTTTAAAAGAGTAAGATTGATTCTAAAAGTAAAAACTTTAAGTAGACACTAAAGCAAAGAATGACAAACTGGGAATGACAAATTAAAGAGAAATGGGGTTGCATTCATCATCAAAAAAGACATCTCAAATCTGTCCTGAAATATAATGCTATCAGTGATAGAATATCTATACACATGGACTTCACCAGATGGAACATACAGGAACCAAATTGACTACGTTTTGGAAAGAGACAATGGAAAAGCTCCATATCAAATATTGGAACAAGACCCAGTGCTGATTGTGGATCAGATCATCAACTTATCATATGCAAATTCAAACTGAAAGTGAAGAGAATTAGAACAAGTGTATGAGAGCCAATGTATGACCTTGAGTATATCCCACCTGAGTTCAGAGACCACTTCAAGAACAGGTTTAATGCATTATACACAAATGATAGGAGACCAGATGAGTGGTAACATGACATCAAAGATATCATTCATCAAGAAAGCAAAAGGTTATTGAAAAGACAGGAAAAAAAGAAAAGACCAAATTACATGATAAAAGAGACTCTGGAACTTGCCCTTGAATATTAAGCAGCTAATGTGAAAGGAAGACATGATAGAGCTAAGAAACTAAAGAGAAGATTTCAAAGGCAGCCTGAGAAGACAAAAACAAATATTATAATGACATGTACAAAGAGCTAGAGACAGAAAACCAAAAGGGAAGAACACACTGTGTTTCTCAAGCTTAAGGAATTGAAGAAAAAATTCAAGCCACAAGTTGTAATAGTGAAAGATTCTATAGAGAATGTCAAATGATGCAGAAAACATCAAAGGAAGATGGAAGGAATACACACAGTCATTATATAAAAAAGAACTGGTAGTTGACCAACCAGTTCAAAAGGTTGTATATGAAGAGGAATCAATGGTATTGATGAAAAACTGGAAGCTGCCTTGAAGAATTGGTGAAACACAACTGCAGGAATTGATGGAATACCAACAGAGATGTTTCAACAAACAGATGCAGCACTGGAGGTGCTAACATGTTTATGCAAACACATTTGGAAAACAGATACCTGGCCAACAACTGGAAGAGATCCATATTTGTGACTATTCCCAAAAAGGGGGATCCAGCCGAATGTAGAAAATATGGAACATCATCATCAATATCACACACAAGCAAAATTTTACTAAAGATCAATCAAAAGCAACTACATCAGTATATACACAGAGAACTTTCGGAAAATCAAGCCAGAATCAGAAAAAGGCGGGAAACCAAGGACATCATTGCGGATGTCAGGTGGAGGTTAGCTGAAAGCAGAGAATATCAAAAAGATGTCTATGTTTTATTGATTATGCAAAGGCATTTGACTGTGTGGATCATAACAAATTATGTATAACACTTTGAAAAACGTGAATACCAGAACACCTAATTGTACTCATGAGGAGTCTGTACATGATCCAGGAGGCAGTTTCTTTAATAGAACAAGGAAACACTATGTGGTTTAAAGTTGAGAAATGTGTGCATCAGGGGTGTATACTTCTACCCTATCTCTTCAATTTATATGCTGAGCAAATAATCTGATAAACTGGACTTTATGAAAAAGAATGCGGCATCAGGATTGGAGGAAGACTCATTCACAACCTGCCTTATGCAGATGATACAACTCTTACAACTCTGCTTGCTGAAAATGAAGAGGATTTAAGACATTTACCGATGAAGATCAAAGAACATAGCCTTCAGTATGGACTGCGACTCAACATCAATAAAACAAAAATCCTTACAACTGGGTCACTATGCAATTTCACAATAAATGGAGAAAAGATTGAGGTTGTCCAAGATTTTGCTTTACTTGGTTCTACAATCACCACCATTGAGAAGCAGCAGTCAAGAAATCAAAAGATGCATTGCTTTGGGAAAAGCTGTGCCAAAAGATCTCTTTAGAGTATTGAAAAGTAAAGATGTCACATGAAGATGAAGGTGCACCTGATTCATGCCATGGTATTTTCAATCACATCATATGGTTGTGAAAGCTGGACATTGAACAAGGGAGACAGGAGAAGAATGGATGCTTTTGAATTATGGTGCTGGGGATGATTATTGAATGTGCTATGGACTGCCAAAAGAACCAACAGATCTGTCCTAGAATAAGTGAAACTAGAATGCTCCTTGGAAGCAAGGGTGGCTAGACTTCATCTTACATATTTTGGGCATGTTGTAAGGAGAGCAATCCCTGGAGAAAGACATCATGTTTGGGAGAGTGGCAAGTCAACAAAAAGAAATGAAAACCCTTCACCAGTTGGACTGACACAATGTCAGCAACAATGGACTTAAACATAAATAAGATTGTGTGCCTGGCACAGAATCAGGGAGTGTTTTGTTCTGCTATATATAGGCTCTCTATGAGTTGGACTCAATTCAAGGGCACCTAACAACAACAACAAAGCCAAAAAAATACACATATGGTAAGTAAGTTCATTAAGCAGGGCTATTATGTTTCTTGATGAATGATTTTGAGACCCTTTCCTTATACTGAGTCATTGGGGGCCAATTATTTGTTTCAGATTTACTAAATGGTATCTTCATAAATGTCTAAATATTCCTGCCAGAGTAAACTACGTATTTTCCCCCATGTTTTTCATTTGTTATATGAAGCTACATGGAAATAGTTTTCCTTCAAAAGCAGAAATGTTGAGACAGAGATATTAAGCAACATGTCTGAGGTCACACAGTAGGTCAATTGCAGAAATGGGACTAGAATCCAGATCTCCATCTTCTCAGTCAAATGAAAGGTGTCTGTTGGAAGAAAGAGCCTTCTGTGTGGTTCTGCAGGATAATCAGAATTCTTGGCAGGTTACTGAAAGGTACGCTTGCCTGTTGGAGGAGTCTGTGTTCTGCTCAATTTTAACAAGTCTTTAGGAGAGATTTCAGTATAATCAAACAAACTTGGCACTCCTAAATGTTTGAAGCCTGTATTAAGTTTAGTAGCATTTTTGCTTTTTAATCAAAAGGTTTCTTATCAACATGACATTGCTTGATACTGCTAATCTGTCCATTTAGTACACAGAAAACTCACATTCATCCACAGATCCAGGAACAATATCTGAGCCAACATTTCATTAACTTGTATATTTTTCCCAAACCAATGATTGGTTGTGTCCCCCTGTCCCTGCTCCACCTCCGTTCCCTTTAAAAGTTGCTGGGGAGATTTTGGCACAGCCTAGAAAGAGGAGGAGGGAATTGGGTAGGAAAGGGGGGAGTTAAAGGGTGAGTTACCAGGGGCCACTGCTCTCAAAACAGACAATAAGGGAAGAAAGAAGAGTGGGAAAGCCCAACCTCTGCACCCTTCTCTCAGAGGCAGGGCCTCCTTCCATGGGGAAATCCTGCCAGAAAATTTAAGGTAGCTTTGAGAAGACAGGCAACGGGGATTGAAGATTTTTTTTTTTTGAAGATGCTCTGATACTCTTCTTTAAGGACCATCTACACAGTATAGGCAGCCTATACCACACAAATACTTCACTAGTAGACAGACATGGTCACCCACCCATGCATACACACAATGGTAAACAGAGACTTCAGCCGCTACAAAGAAACATGTACACTCTCAGGCAGAAACAATTGGACAAAGGGATGCATCCAGAAAAACACACATTTTTCTAGCCATAGAGGTTAGTTAGGCACAGTAGGGAGATATGGGAGAAAGAGAAGGGAAAGCCATAGGTAGTGGGAAAGGTGAGGTGGGGCTGGGGTAGTGAAAGGGGGTGGAGGTAAGAGAGTGGATTAGCAGTTAAGTGTGAAAGAGAGAGGGTAAATGCGTTAGGCAGATTCCATAGAAACTCCATCTAAGACTGGATTAGAGCAGAATGAGGCATAAATCTCCCCAAATACTAGTATTTCAAAGCTAGAATTTTCAGTCAAGCCTTTTCATTCTGCACACTAAAATAACTTCTAATCACTTTTTTCCATGTTCCCTAGTAGATTAATTTTCCAGAGCAACTGTGGAAGTGCAAAATGATCCTATTAGTGCATATGTGTAGATCAAATTTTATTTAAATAATTCAGACCTGTAGAAAATGAATTTCTGAGGAAATGAACTGATGGCTCAGGTGATAGAAAGGCAAAAAGCCAAATATAAAAACAACTACAGCTGAGAAGAAAAAAAAAATCTGTATAAAACCAAGAGACTCTTCTAACCACTGAAAAGCATAAATTAGACAGACAAAATGGATGAAAAAATTACCTGTTTTCATTTGGAATTGTTTTCAGTGTTGGCACACCTTTGAAGGCACACATAGAGACTGCTAAATCAATGCCCAATATAGTCTCACTATTGTGAGTCACTGGAGACAGGGCTAGGCTGAAGTAGTGGAAAATCTGAAATACACAATATTTTTAAAGACATACATTTTTTATTACTTTCAAGGGAAGACAATTACTCCAACTATGTTAAGAAGTTACCACCTAGTAAAGGACCCGTCTCTCCAGAGTTCAGAATGAATTGTTTAGTATAATTACAATTACTCTGAACGTAGGTATAAATGTTTTTCAATGAGGCAGATTCCGCCTTGGCATTCTTTCTGAGAAATAACAACAGCTAATATTTTTTGACTTGCAGCCATAGCCCTGTGGCTTCAGATCTCGGAAGCTAAGCAGGGTCGGGCCTGGTTAGTACCTGGATGGGAGACCACCTGAGAACACCAGAAGCCGTAGGCTTGGGAGAAGGACCTGGCCACCCCCTCCCAAAAATCAATCTGCCATTGAAAACCCTATGAACAGCAGAGAAGCACTGACAATAGTGTTTCCCCTGTTGTACAGAGGGTCGCTATGAGTCGGATGCCGACTTGACGGCACACAACAACAACAGTATTTATTGAGTACCTCCTACAGACAAGGCAGGCACTGTTATAAGCAGCTTACGTGCATTGTCACATTATTTCTCACAATTACCCTATGAAGTAGGTTCAATGATGCTTCCCATTTACTGATGAGGAAACTGAGGCCTGGAGAGATTAGGTACATTGTTAAAAACGAAACAGTTAGGAAAGGTAAAGCCCAGATTTGAACTTAAATAAGATGACTCCAGAGCTGGTGCTGTTAACTAGTGTACTGTACTTCCTCTAATAAACAACATTTTGCCTCAGGTAAAAATCTGATATCAGAGATTTATTTTTGAAACGAAAGAAACTTTCAGAGTATGTTTTGGCATCAGCACACACTGAACCCTCTCTTCTACATCCTCCATTTCTGAAGCTACATATGTGGTTCCAAATAAAGATCACTGCCTTTCAGAATCATAAGCCTCAGGGGCTGCAGGATCCTCTGGCATCAAAGAAAGAGCTAGTTATCTTCACTGGACTTTATTGCTAAAGCAAGAGAGTAAACTAGCACCTTTCAGAGGAATTTGTAACACAAACTGAAAATATAAAGGTTTTCTGCTTAACTTTCAGTTAACTAGGAAAATAAATCAATTACAACCTCCCATCCCTGAAAAGTGCAAGTAACCAAGACTTTGCTGTAATGAATGTCATAATTGTTAACATGATTCCCATCATATCTGCTTGACAAAGTTTTTTTCTTTCTTTTTTCTTTTCTTTTTTTTGTCTTCTCTTTTTTATTTTAGCTAGAACATAGATGAGCTTTTGTCCAGCCCTTCCTTATCTCAATGCTCAAAGATTTTTAATTATAAGAATCTGGATTAATGAAGATTTATGTGTTCATTCTTGATAAAAAAAATACTAGTGACACTCTAATATGATCATTCAATGTTTTTATTGTGTAGTAAATAATAATGCTACATGAATCTGGAATGATTATGACTACAGACCAAAAAAGCAGAGAAAGAAAATTGAAGGAAAACTAAAGAAACAATCTTGTGATAGGTTGAAAAGTTAAAAAGCTGCTGGGCAAGTTGCCATGGATACCATGTCCTGAATATAATACCAGGCTTTTCCTCACAGTTAAACACTAAAGGCCTGACTCTCCAGCTGCACACATCCTTTCTGTGCAGGCAGTACCAACTACTTGAGATGGAAATTCTGTATTTTGATGAATGGGAATGCAAAGGGAAATTTCTTGTGCAAGAATCCTGACCTGTTGAAAAGATATTTGAATGAGCTTAATTCCACAAGGATTTTTATCCCATTTCTATTTTATATATGGGTTCTAAATTAAAACTCACTGCACAACAACCTTTATAAATCTGTAATAACGAGTCAGAAGTCAGGAACTGGACAGAACAACAATAGACCTACATTACCCGCCCTCCTCTTTTGCCCTCCTCGTTTTTAATCATTGACGCTTACCACCCAAAGAACACATTCTTATTTCCCATTTACTGGGGCTGTATGGGGTCGGGGCAGAACAAATAATAAGGCAGATTAGGAATTCCTACCAAGCATCACAAAGACATACGTGCCAGGAACATTTACAAAAATAAGTCCCTGCATCAAGAGTTTAATGCTCACTTCATATTCTTTGAATTTAACAAAATGATTAAGATATTTCTGTTGTATTAGAAGAGAAAAATCCAGCATGTAAGAAGGTTCATGGAAAAGGCAAGTGAGGTACAGTAGCAGTCCTCTGTATAGCATATAGACTATAGGTAAAAAAGACCCAAAGTTAGAGTCTAACAGGCTCAAACGCCAGCTCTGTCACTTTACTAGTTGGGTGATCTTGGGTAAATTATTCAATCTTACTAAAATTCATCTTACTTACTTATGTTCATTTTATATTATTGCAAAAAGATTAGAATGGTACCTATACTATAGAGTTCTATATGTGTAAAATGAGTCATATATATAAACCACATAAAACAATGCTAACTTTATACCAAATGACCATGTTGTATTTTCTGGCATCTCCAAATCACTGATTTCACTATGGCTATGGAAAAAAAACTATAAATTAAGGGTAGTATTCACTTCTACTTACCATATTCTGGAAGAACACTAGCAAAATTTTTATTGCTTACCAGCTTTCTCATACACCTTCCAAATTCTCTTTTTCCTTTCAACTTATTCATTAATTTATAATTCCATCATCTGATCCTTGTCTTACCTGGAAATGCCTTCTATTTAGCTCATGTTCTTCACTTTCCTCTGCTCCATGGGAAACAGCACCTTCCCTTTGTGTGGCCCTATGTTTTCCTTGCCCCTGAGTTATGTGACTCAGTGGTTTTCCACAGTCTTCAGGAATTTACCTTGTTCTCAAACTCTGAGCTCATTCTTTTTCTTTGTTTTTATTTCCCCAGCCACCTGCATAATCCCTAATGACCCTCTTTGTCTAGGGCAGGCATTCTGAACTCTGTTTTTGCTTCTTCCCTCTGTTGTGCTCCCTATGACCCCCATGAATTGCTTCTTTCAGAATCTTCATGTCCTGTTAGCAGAGAATCTTCTACACACTTGAAAACACAGATGCAAAAGTCTTAAATTAAACTAAACTTTAGTATGATCCAGAAAAATAGAAGAGACAAACATCACAAACCAAAAGAGAAAAACTATAAATACAAGATGAAATTATAAAATTATAAGATAATACTGTATATAATCTCATATAACGTCTAGATGAAATATAAACAAGATGATAAAAATCAGCCCAGAAGAAATAGAAATGAAAATACACCAATACTTAAAAAGAAATTTAAATGATAGTCAAATGTGTAATCCCTAAAAAGCCCTTGAGGCTAAAGAAGTATTATGGGCAAATATTCAAAGGAGGAAATTTCTATTCAAATGTGTTCCAGAGCATTAGAAATGATGTACACTGTCCATTTTATTTTTATCATTTTATATAACTGTAAAAAGGTAGCACAGGGAAAGAGAACTATAGGCTAATATCAGTTATGAATTTAAATGAGAAAATCACAATAAAATTTTGACAAACAATCCGAAGATAAAAAGACTAGTGTCTCATTATAGATACTAGATAAATCTTAGAAAGTCTAAAAATAAAATTTACAAATTACAAAAGAAAGAACATCATATAATAATCAATAGATTTAAAAAAATAATCAATATACATTCATATTTTTCAATCATAAAATTAATTAGATCTTCAATAGCTTAACAGAGCTTCTATCAGAAACCTGCATCAAGCATTATACTTAACTATGAATAATTAAAACTTTCCCCACCAAAAAATCAGGAACAAAGCAAGGCTGCTGGCCATTAGTACTATTCTTGTACACAATAC
>VMDO01031422.1:0-20128 GCA_007922755.1 Pedetes capensis
GAAAAGATTGAGGTTGTCCAAGATTTTACTTTGCTTGGCTCTATAATCAACACCCGTGGAAGCAGCAGTCAAGAAATCCAAAGACGCATTGCTCTAGGAAAAGCTGTGGCAAAAGATCTCTTTAGAGTATTGAAAAGCAAAGATGTCACATTGAAGACGAAGGTGCGTCTGACTCATGCCATGATATTTTCAGTGGCATAATATGGTTGTGAAAGCTGGACATTGAACAAGAGAGACAGAAAAAGAATTGATGCTTTTGAATTGTGGTGCTGGAGACGTCTATTGAATATACCATGGACTGCCAAAAGAACCAACAGATCTGTCCTAGAAGAAGTACAACCAGAGTGCTCCTTGGAAGCAAGAATGGCCAAACTGCTTCTTACATATTTCGGACATGTAGTCAGGAGAGAACAATCCCTGGAGAAGGACATCATGTTTGGAAGAGTGGCAGGTCAACGCAAAAGAGGAAAACCTTCCACCAGATGGATTGACACAGTGTCTGCAACAATGGGCTTAAACATAAATAAGATGGTTTGCCTGGCACAGAATCGGCAAGTGTTTCGATCTGCTGTACATTGGGTCACTATGAGTCGGACTTGACTCGTCGGCACCTAACAACAACAACAATGCTAGAGAATAGTGGACAATGACTAGTGCCTGTGAGTCACGGCTAGAGAAAATATCTGAGTTATAGCAAAAATTATAAATAAAAAGTATAAGGTCCATGATTTATTTATTGCTATTATTATTATTATTTTGCTCCAGACAAGAGAGGTTTTTACTTATGCTTCTTCAAGGAACTTCCATTAGGACACCAGAACTAGAGATATTACATATTTAATCAGAGTGGGTTATAGCAGAAATGTTTTCTCTTATTTCAAAGGACCCAGGTAGTAACGTTCATTCCTGAAAGAGATAATACAATAGACTTGCAAATCTCTCTGTTGGGCTTATGGCACATATCAACAATGAAGCATATGAGAAAGAAACAGGAGCCAAAGAGAACAGCACTGTAGTTCCTATTCACTTGCCTGAAAGGACAAACAATGGAAACATGAAAGTGGGTAGCCCAAGTTGTATTGGGTATTCTGAACTACAAAAACCTTTTGTGATATGGTTGTGGCCCTCATTTAATAAGAAGAGTAGGGGCTGGGCGTATAGTTCAGCAGCAGAGTGCTAGCCTAGCATGCAGAAACCCTGAGTTCTATCTCCAGCAATACCCCTTGCCCCCCCCAAAAAACCCCACGTCAATACATATGAACTTACTTTATATTTTTTTGTCACCACAATGTTTTAGGAAATGAATGTATTGTAGTTCTACTAAGTACAGTAATGTCTTTTGGAAGTATATTTTTAATATGATATTGTAAGTAAACATGAAAAATAGGTAAATAAACTGAGAAACTATCGGGCAGTACACATAGTTGTAGTGGAATATGTATTTGACAGAATTTCTGATAAGCCTCAGTGATGGGAAGAGATTAATTTCAGTGGAGTATATGTAAAGTTCTAGGCACTTTTTCATTTATTATTTCACGTAGTCTGAGCAACACTATTTTGTGGAAATTGTGAGCATCATTTTACAGCAGAGGACAGTGTGTTTCAGAGAGGTTAAAAAAGTTCATTGAAAGACACATAGCTAATAAATGACAAAGCTGATATTTGAAACCGGTTGTGTTTGAATGATTCTTTGCTCTTCCCAGGGCAACAAACTATGCAAAAGGCATTTCAAGGTGTATTTATTTTATTAAATTATGCCTTTTTAATCAGATGGTATTACTAAAATAATTCCCCTTAACCCAAACTCCTTGATTTTATTTTTAAAAAGGAAGGGCACAAAAATTGTGATCTTCTGTTTTTATCTAATATCCTTAAAAAGAAACCTGGCTGTCTGGGCCAAAATGCAGTAATAATTGCACCGATCATAAAATGTATCAATTTGCAAATACTTTCATGAGGAATGATGGTTTCTACATTTTAAAATTTTGAGTACAGAATGGACCCATGGACATCAAGAGATGAAGTTTTTGTACTTACTACATTTTCTATTCTATTAGAGGTGGTTAGGTGAAAAATGAGGTCATCTCTACATAAATGCACAGATGTATTTCCCCAGAATAATAGTTAAACCTATACTCTTACATGGGCTAACTAATTTTTCCAATACACTAATCCAATTTTTTTCAGAATAAAAACTCCCATCTAACTTTTTATGAAACGATGATTTTTCTGTGGGGTAAAAATTTTCATTATTGTTTAATTATCTAAATGTCACTCTATTATGAGATGAGGAGCTTCATTCACTTATTTTTAAGTAAAAGTTATAAAACAATTCTTATTTACTAGATTGATACTGAGTTCTAGAATATAAAAATAAATTAGACATAAAGTTAATATGTTCATATGGTAGCTAGCAATATAGCCAACAGGCAAGATATATGAGCAAGAAATTTATACAAAGTAAGAGATTAGATAAAATGAAAGTCCAGAGAAAGTTTTGGATTGTAATAAAAAACCACAGTCGTATTTATATTGTTAGGACAATTTAAAGATGTGATTTAGTAATATAAAAATTTCAAAGCAATTGAGATATTCCAAGGTAAATAGAACCCCTAGTTCAAAGTGTATCATTTAATATGTGAGGTCAGTCTGCAACTGTAAAAAAATAAAATGTCTTGCTAACATTTAATTAAGACTCTGTTAGTGTACATTATCAGTGAGTGCATTGAACAATATATTCAACCCACTCTTTGACATCATGTTAAAAGACAGATGAATGACTAGATATTTTGTTCACCTGAGTGAGTATTTTGCTGTTGTGTAGTTACAACCACCATGCAACTCCTAGCGATTTGGCTGTGAGAGGGCTTACTGGAGCTTACGTGTCATTCAGGATGTCTCTAGCGTCCACACTTCTGTCTGTTCTAATGACCACACTCAGCAAGCACCAGCTTTTGAAGGAGACTCCACTAATTAGCTTAGTTGATAGAGCATCTGGTAACTGGTTGGTGGGATAAACAGGAAAGACTCCTGAAGTGAAGGGTAGAAAAATGAATTCTCCAGGCCACAAAGACCAAAATGAAATTACAAGTATACAAGAAAAGCCATGAGAATCTTGATCATTTATATCAGCCATGCCTTTAACATTGCCTGGCACTAAACCCTGGGCCAAAACGCAGATAATGAGAATTACACAATAGTCAGTACTTCAATTTGGCATTGGTTTTATAATATAATAAAACTTATCATTCCTGAGTGTGCCTGCTTTTTTAAAAACACAAAAAACAAAACAAAATAAAACTGAGAACAATTTGATCTGTCCTGCTCCAGCAGACACTGATGCAGGTGGTTTAAAAACAAAGCATTTAATCAGGCAGGGTTTTACTTAAACTACTTGATGATTCATCATCCAGCCTCTGCTCATTGTCATTTGTGCCTCTCTGAGCCATTATTTATAGAATATTTAAAGAGCCTGGACTGCATGTGCCTCTGTCTTGGATTCTATTGTACTATAAATTATAGCTCCAGTTTGTTTCAGATTCAGCATGGCTGTCAGGGTGCTGTGACTCATCCTCTGTTCAGATGAGTACTGTATAGTAGCTATACCAGAGAGTACTGCTGTCACTATTAATTCACTGGCAGTTCTGGAATATTCCTAGACTACAGTTTTGTCAGGTTTCACTCTGTTCTTACAAATTTTGGTGTCGTCTCTCTTAACACAGGGCAAGAATAAATCAATGGCTTAATAAATAACTATGTAGATTCTGGTCTCTTTACTAAAATGGTCATTGTTATACAAAGTTGTTCAGCATGACACATGCTTTCTCCTTCATGTAAAGAGGCTAGTATTTGCTATGTTTCCTAAGAAGAGACTACACAGATAACCTGAATCCCATTCTGTATCCTGAGGGTTTTTGCTGTTGTTATTTTTCCTTAAGCTAACTGGTAAACAAATCTGAACTGGGTTAAACAAAGAAAAAAATTCACTTTTAAATGACAAAAACCACAAGAATAGAATTTTTATTTCTAATTTTAGCACTTAGCCCTATGAGTCAGACCCAACTAGATGGCACCCAACAACAACAATAATTATAATTATTTTGTTTTATTAACCCCTTCTCTCCTAGAAGCAAAACAGTCTGCTTTCTTCATCACCTTTAGCAACATGGTGGTGGGAATTGATGCTTGAGTGAATGTGACTGAAAAACAACTGGATCATTATGAGGCTGAAGAAAGCTATCTATTTATTTTATTTTTTTATTTATATATTTATTTTGTGTGTGTGGTACTGGGGATTGAACCCAGGGCCTCTCACCTCTTGCCTGCATGCTTTGCAAGTGCTGGACCACTGAGCTGCTCCCCCAGTCCCTTTTTTTCTTTTTCTTTTTTTTTACTTTTTGAGACAGGGTCTCGCTAAGTTACGCAGACTGCCTCTGGTCTCAAACTTGTGATCCTCCTGCCTGGGCCTACCGAGCCCCTGAGATTTGCGTGCCCAGCTTTTTTTTTTTTTTTTTTTTTTTTAAACAGTCAAGCCTACACTGCAGCACACACCTGTTAATACCAGTGACCTGGAGGCTATGACAGGAAGATAGTGAGTTTTAGGCTAGAGGCAGCCTGTGCAATTTAATGAGACCCTTTCTCAAAATGCAAAATGAAAAAGGTGTTGGGAGTGCAGCATAGTGGTAGGGCGCTTGCCTAGCATGCATGAGGCCCTGGGTTCAACACTTTGTTGTTGTTGTTGTTAGGTGCAGTCGAGTCGGTATCCAACTCATAGCAACCCTCATGGGGTTTTCAATGGCTGAGTGCTTCGGGATTGCCTTGGGAGTGGATTGCCAAGCCCTTCTCCCATTTTTGCGGTGCTGGGAATTGAACTCGGGTCCTCAGAGACTGCAGCGCAGTGCTCTACCCACTGAGCTAAATCCCAGCCCCGGGTTCAACACTTAGGTACTGCAAAAAACAAACAAATAAAAAGTAAAGTGTGAGAATAAGAGTGAATGATCCAGACAGGAGTTGAAAAAGATATGTGTGTATCTAGCCTAAGTGTTCACCTCTAAATAAATATCCCCTCCTCAGGCCACATGCATTACTCAGTGCTGCTGTTGCACACTACGTTTATTTGCTTTAGCTCCTATGTGTTATGTAGGTGCAGTTAGTTCGCCTTTTTATTTCCAGCACAGTATGTGGCACATTATAAGTACTGGAAGCGCAATTGTGGCAAGAGTAGCCCATACTGTCTACATAGAACCTTTCATCAAATCCTGAAGATTTGCCCAGTTTAAAGAGAGTTGAGTCATTGTCTTGACATAGTGTAAAGTGGAAGAGTCTGCCAGGAGCAATGTCTGAGAAAATTTAGGCATCCAGCAAACATGAATTTTCATAGAATCAGAAAATGTGAACCACAGTATGAAGTTAAGAAAACACAATTATTACTTTTCTGGGGGAAATTTAAAAAAAAATATTTTCGTAGAAAATGCAGGAAGGAAAGAAAGTGAAACATAGAGAAAGAGCGAGAGGTAAGGAATGTAGGGGAAGGGAAGAAAGCAAGAAGACTATATGTCAGATTTTTTATTAGTGCTAACCTAATTGGTTTTGGGATCCTAGCCAGGGCTGATTTTAAAACCTACTCAAATGTCAGAAATAATTCTCAATGATATTTCTGGGTCCACTAATATTTTAATTAGTTACGTCTTAGGGTCAGTGATATACAGGCAAAGTATTCAGATTTATATGCCAAACAAAAGCACTTAATAACATTCTTAGACTACTTAAAGAATCAGAGAGATATTTCCTCTAGCTACCTCACTTGTGGCCTTAGAGAAATAAGGTATTAATCCACAATTAGATCATGTCATTTTTCAGAATGTTTAGCTAAGGTGAAACGTGTAATTAGACATTTTAAATTGCATGTCACCTCCACCCACAGGGTTGACACATGTTGTTTTCTCTGTGGCACAGCTCTGGATAAGGATTCACTCAATAAATCCAGAAGTCACCTTGACCATGAAAATAAGGTTGCTGAAAATTACATCTTCAGAATTAACTAAAACTATCTTCCAATATTTGTGTTCTCCAACTTAAATGAGCATGCATTTGATAAACTTCTTTGTTTACTTTTTTCTAACTGCTTAATTTAACATAAATATCATATTTAAAGATATAATAATGGTTAATTTATCAGAATGTTAGCAGGTAATGAATGACAGGCATAGAAATGATCTTATATGGCACCCTGCCCACGTTTCATCACGGTAAGACTATATGTGGAAAGTCAGAGACAGGCTATGTATGTAAATATCATAATATTAAACCCATTTAAGCTTCATCAATTTGTTGTGCATGTGACTAATGCAGATTTTTTACAATAAAGGCATGTTATTGTAAATAACTTTAAATATATATTTTTCACATGGGATTTTAATACATATTAGCATGACAGAAAAATAAAATATGTGACTCATCTATACAGACAAAATAATGAATACTAATATTAATGATCCACTTGCTGAAATGCACTTAAACTAATGCAATATTGCCTGTATTATATTTCTCTACCCTTTCATTGCAATGTTAATCAAAATTTAAATTCTATTTTTGGGCATGGGATCATCCTGAGGACTGCGTATAACAAGGACGTGATGATGGAATTTTTATTTCAGTGTTAACAACAGTTTTCAAGGGAGCTAATTAAAATCTTTATCTGAACCTTGAAGGTGGAAAAATTGTGTGAATGCAGGCACTCAGTTCATATGCCTTTTGAGATTTTCTTTTCAATTTTATAATTTCACATATCTAGCTTTTTTTCATCCTTTCTCATCATTAATGCTGCTTCATTTTAATGTGACAGTTAAGCAGAGTTTCTATGATATTTTGAAAAGCTTAAAAGGGAAAAATAATTTTTCAGGAGTTTAACAATAATTTAGAAGTTGGTGTAATTTTGCCCAGCTGTTATATAGCATGTCATATTGAGAGAGTATCTAGAAAATCAGCAGATCAGAATTCAGAACATGAGAAAACTATTGCTTAATCAATCTTCAAACATCTTATTCAGGTTTTTTCAGTAGATCTTGAATTTACTTACAGAAAAGTAAATGTTTATTTATAATATAGGTTTTTAGTTAGTTTCTTAGTTCATTCAACCTGGTATAACAAAAATATTTTAGACTGAGTAATTTATAAACAACAGAAATGTATTGCTTTCAGTTCTGGAGACGGGGAGGTCCAAAATCAGGGCTCCAGTCAATTCTGTTTCTAGTGAACATATGTTCCTCATAAGTGGAACCTTTTATGTGTCATACCATCAAAAAAGGAGGAACAAGCTTCTCCAAGTCTCTATTATACAGGCACTAATACCATATATGAGAGTAGAACTTCAAAAACTAGTCACTTTCTGTCATGGTTTGAATATCAAGTGTCTTCCAAAGATCATGTGCTTTAACATTGGTCCCAGCTGATGGCACTGAACTGAAAGGTTGTGGAACTTTGGGAGGCAGTTCTAGCTTGGCAAAAGTGAGTCACTGGGGGCGGGCCTTTGGAGGTTTTATCCCAGACCTGTGGCTCCACTTTCTGTCTCTCTGTTTCCTGCTCACAAAAATGTAAGCTTGTCTACCACACTGCATGCTTTCCCTGCCACCATTATGGACTGCTCTAGCTTGACCTTCTAATAAACTTTATCCCCCATAAGTTTTTTGAGTTGGTTTTTCTGCTACAGTGATGAGCTGACTAATACAGAAAATTGGTCCCAAGAGTAAAGTTATTCCTGTGCAGAAATATAACCCTTATCATGTATTTTTCTAGGCCTTTGGATCAGTTTTCTGGAGGAGTTTGGAGCTTTGGGCAAGAGAAGCCCTGGATAGGTTGAGGGGCCATTGTGATAAGGACGACTAGAATGACACTGCCAACAGAAATGCGGAGTTTTAGAGAAAACTGAGGACTATTAGGCCCTGGATTAGAAGTGATCTGTTATATTCCAGCAAAGAGACTATATGTGTTCTGCCCATGTCCTAAAGATTTGAATAAGGCTGAATTTAAAAGTAATAGATCAATTAACCTGGCAGAAGAAATATATCAAGGATGGCAGGATATAGGTATTGTGGCATGGTTATTGCTTGGTGCTTTTAGCCAGATTTATGAGGAAAATATGAAACAAAAAATATAGAAAAAGCACCTGAAAAATATTCAGTTTAAAGAGGGAAGGAGCTGTTGGTTGTTTAAGATTACTGTGGACAGAGCTGGTGAGGGTCAGGAGACTTTAAGTCACAGTAAAGGGAAGCACAACCTTTTTGCTCACACTAAATAAATTCTCTTGGAGCACAGGAGTTGTCCAGACTTCTCCCATTTAAGGTTACAGAGCATGAAAAGGAATATCTGAAAAGCTCTCTCAGATGCACTTCTGAAAAGGGGCTGCCCAAGGAAATGACTTCATGGCCTGAGCAAGCAGAGATTGCTGTTATAACTGTGATTTAAAAGGCTGAAGCTACCTCTCAATACAGCAGCAAAATTTCCTGACATCCATGAGTTGCTGGTTTTGCAGCCATGCAAGAATTAAAGGGTCATGGAAGCTGCCATCAAGGTTCTAAGAGATAGCCTGTGAGGCCAAACAATGTGTACCAGGGATGAGTGCTCTCCATAAAGTCCCTGAAGGGCTGATGTGTGAAGTTTTGAGAGTAGTGCCTAAGCAGCACTGAAGACCCCAGGATGCTAGAGGTGCCAGCAATATGAAGCATATGCCAAGGGAAGCTACAAAAAGCGGAGGCAGCCCAGGAAGGCTATTTGTGACAAAGCCAGAGGGGTGGAGTCACCCAAGCCTGGTCAAGCCCTGCTGATGCCAGATCCCAGATGATGTCACATGTGGAGATGTGAGATTTAAACCCACAAAGTTGGTTTGTCCAGATAGTTGTCCATCTTGCTATAGACCAATCTTTCCTTTCTGTGCCCCCAGTAATACATTTTGGAATGAGAACGCTTAATCTGTGCCATGATATGTCTGAAATCTATAACTTATTTTTTATTTTGCTGGGGCGTGTAGCTAAGTTTACCTGGATTCTCAGTGGAGGGTTAGACTTGGACTTCTAAGCACAGTTGACACTGTTAAGACATTGAGGACTTCGAAGATAGGCTAAATGCATTTTGCGTTATAAAATGGCCATGGATTTTTAGGGGCCAGGATCAGAGTGTTGTGGTTTGAATATAAAATATCCCCCAAACTCAGTTGGTAGAGTGCTGCTCTGCACTCTCTGAGGCCCTAGGTTCAATTCCTTTTTGTTGTTGTTAGGTGCTGTCCAGTCCTGTCTCACTCATAGTGACCCTCATAGGGTTTTCAATGGCTGATTGTTTTGGGATCGCTTTGGAAGTAGATTGTCACATCCTTCTCTCATGTTTTGCAGTGCTGGGAATTGAACCCGGGACCTCAGAGACTGCAGAGCAGTGCTGTACCAACTGAGCTAAATCCCAGCCTGTTTTAGGTTCAATTCCTAGCACCACAAAAATGGAAGAAAAACCTGGCAGCCCACTCCAGAAACAATCCCACAACAATCAGCCATTGAAAATCCTATGAATAGCAGAGAAGTACTGACATAGTGCCAGACATGGCACAGTGTTGAGAAGTGTTTTGTTCTGTTGTACACAGGATCACTATGAGTTGGACTTGACTCAAGGGCACCTAACAACAACCAAAGGTCATGTGCTTTAAATTGGTCTGCAGCTGGTGGCACTGTCCTTGGATACTGTGGGTATTTACACTACAGTCATCTAGCAGATCAACCGTATCTTCTTATGACTTTGAAATTTCAGGTCAAATTCGTAGTTTAAGATTAATATTTTTCTTTGGCTGAAAATAAATGAGTTGATCTATATGACATGACATGATATAAGAGGTCAAGGTGAGTGGATAAGGATGGAAACTTTTATAATAAGAGAAATTATTGTCAAAATAAAGGTGCTTTACTCTGTATTGCATGTAGATTTTCGTCCTAAATGGAAGTGTGAAATGTGGTGATTTGGGCATATCTAACCAATAATGGAGTACCACATTGATAAAATAAGTAGTATTGTGTATGTTTAATAAATATTACACAAAAATGAAATAACATTCTAATATCTTGAACATTTAACATAATATGTTAACATAAAGCACACAGTCAAAGAATCTAGAGGTACATTGCTTAAATTTGAATCCTGGATCCAATTATGTCAGGCAATTTATTTAACCTCCAGAAGCCTCAGTTTACTCCCTTATGAAATTGGGAAGATAGTAGAATCTACCTCATTAAATTGACTTGAGGATAAAGTTAGATAATATTCTTCTTTGTCCCCCTTCTAGGAAGGAAACTTTAGGAGGACTTCATGTCTTTCAGGAATATACACAGGACACCTAAAACAATTATGGCCATTCTAATTTTAAAATAGCCACCCAAAATGAAAAAGTATCTTGTCAATATTAATGACTAGCAAAGACAACATTTAGGCATGGGCTCTATGTTTTAGTAGCAGATTACTCTATGCTTTTTGTTGAGATTTGATTTCCAATATAGTTATTAGATTTGTCCATAAAGAACAATTATAGAACTCTTTAAAAATACAGATTGTCTGCCTAAAATGTGTGCTTATTATGATGAGTTCTCTTTTGATTTTTATGGAGAAAATAATAATTTTAAAAATTGAGATAGAACATTATCTTATCCTGACAATTTACTAAGAAAGTTAGAGAGTAAACTTTTTTTTATTTGTTAATGAAAGACACCTTAAAAATATCATTGTTATTCAAAATCATGAAGTACAAACCTAGTCATTTTTTAGTAATTTCTTTTCAAAATATCAGTTTGGATAAATTTGAAGAAAACTTTATTTATCATTGGCTACAAAATTTTGGAGTCACTGCTCTAGTCCTAGTAGAAAAATCTATTCTTTACTTTGTAACCTCACATAGTATTTCTTTAGTCAAACTGTCAAAACTATCTTTTCTTTGAGTACCAACAGCTAATGGACCAGGAGTAAATCTCTCTTCATAGCTACATCTTAATAACTAACATAGTCCCTAGCATATAGTACATACTCAAAAAATGGTGAATGAATGAACCAGTGGATATTGACTAAAAATATCAGTATCCTTTCACTTATACTTTATTATTATTGACTATTTTTAAGGAGTAATAGAATTGTCATTGAGACCTTACAGTAGAGTTATAATTGTGACATACCTAATAGCTGAGGTGTTTGAGGGGTTATATGTTCAAAGGACAAACATCAGTGAGCTATGGCTCAGATCTATGAAAATTGGCAGCTAGGTCAAAGAATTATGCAATATCATCACTAACACACATTTAAAATGATTCCACATTTATCATCAGTCAGGTGTTTGTTTCACTAAAACCCCTGCTGATTGATAAGTTTATTAATAACAAAAGTGGAAATCCAAAAAAATAAATAGAACAAAACTTAATTAAAATAATTATATTAATAATAGAGTTAAAAATAGAGTTAAATTTGAAAGTTAAAAGTACCAGTGAAACAAAATAACTGAAAAATAGGAAAGGAAAACAAGAATGAAACCCCTTATATTTTGCAGTTCACCGAATATGAAATATATTGTTGTTGTTGTTGTTAGTTGCCAGTGAGTCACATCCAACTCATTGCTGTTGTTGTTGTTGTTAGGTGCCGTCGAGTCGATATCCAACTCATAGCAACCCTCATAGGGTTTTCGATGGCTGACTCTTTCGGGATTGCCTTGGGAGTGGATTGCCAGGCCCTTCTCCCATTTTTGCAGTGCTTGGAATTGAACTTGGGACCTCAGAGACTGCAGCGCAGCGCTCTACCAACTGAGCCAAATCCCAGCCATCCAACTCATAGCGACCCTATATACAACAGAAAGACATACTCCCAGATTCTGTGCCAGACACAATCTTTTTATGTTTAAACTCATCGTTGCAGACATTGTACCAATCCATCTAGTTGAGTGTCTTCCTTTTTTTTTTTTTTTTTTTTTTTTTTTTTTTTTTTTTTTTTTTTGTTCACCTGCTAATCTCCCAAACATAATATCCTTCTCCAGGGTTTGTCTCTCCTGACATGTCCAAAATACATAAGACGAAGACTAGCCATCCAGTGTCCAAGCAGCATTCTGGTTGCACTTCTTCTAGAACAGATCTCTTGGTTCTTTTGGCAGTCCATGGTATATTCAAAATTTGTCTCCAGCACCGTAATTCAAAAGCACCAATTCTTTTCCTGTCTTCTTTATTCAGTGTCCAGCTTTTACAACCATATGATGTAACTGAAATACCGTGGCAAGAGTCAGGCACACTTTCACCTTCAATGTGACATCTTTACCTTTCAACACATGAAAGAGATTTTTGTAACACCTTTTCCCAGTGCAATGTATTTTTTGATTTCTTGACTTCTGCTTCCACAGGTGTTGATTATAGAACCAAGTAAAGCAAAATCTTGGTCAACTTCATTCTTTTCTCCATTTATCACAAAGCCACGTACTGACCCAATCATTAGGATTTTTGTTTTGCTGATGATGAGGCACAATCCATACTGGAGGCTGTGTTCTTTGATCTCCATCAGTAAATGTTTCAAATCCTCTTCACTATCAGCAAGTAGAGTTGTGTCATCTGCATAGCACAGGTTGTTAGTGAGTCTTCCTCCAATTGTGATGCCATGTTAATTCTTCATAAAGTTCAGCTTCTCAGATGATTTGCTCAGCATAGAGATTGAAGAGGTACAGTGAAAGGATACAGCCCTGACACATACCTTTCTTGACTTTAAACCAGGCTGTGTTTCCTTGTTCTGTTCACAAAAAACATTGAAAACCCTATGAGGGTCACTGTGAGTTGGACTCTGCCCAACAGTACCTAACAACATCACCCACTCAGGGGTTGGCACAGGCAGGCACTACATTTCTGTAAAGCATCTTCAGCAAGGCTGCTCACATGAAATTATTACTTGCATATGTATGGAAGTTTTGCTTATGATAATACTATATTGACTGATACTTATGACCTTTTGTATTCATACATAAGTATCATGCAATTATGAGTTTACTATGGAATTCATTCTGCATATCAGATGTTACTCTTCACAGCAGTCTCCTATGCCTACTCTTTATCCCACTTCCATCCTTTGTATATTTGATGATTCCCTACTTAAACATGTTAGAACATTTCATTTTTCTGCAGCACATTTAGCCCATTTTTCAAAACCATTCTGGGCTGCCAAGGCTTTTTTGATTTGAAAAAGAAAAATCAAATAGCAATTCTGATGAGAATGTCCAACAGAGTAAACATGGACTCTCTTCCTGGGCCATCATATCAAAGGACCAAGGAGATAATATTAGTTTAAAAGACTTGCTGTTCAAAGTTCTCTGTCCTGGATTCCACCAGGTAGCCACTAGTTGATAGGAAACTGATGGGCAAACATCTGCTTATTTCTCATCTACTGCAGAATGTGTTTGTGTAACTTGATTATTGACAAGAATGTCTAAGAAGTATTTATTTTTTTCTTTCCTATAAGTGAAAATGTTTTCTAAATATCTCAGAGAAAACTCTTCTACTTTCTCATTCTACTACTTGCTGAAGCACTTAATCAAGCATTAAGCTGAATAGTTACATTATTTCAATAAAAAAATCCAGTATAAAAAGTCTTTGAGATTAATCTTATTTATTTCATTTTGTAGCTCTTACATGAGTACAGAAAGATTAAGTAATTTGCCTGATGGTAATATATCCAGTAAGTAGTTAGAACCAGAATTGGATCCTGTTTCTTTCAAAAGGAAAAGCTTATGTTCTCTGCATTTCTTTGGGAGTCAGAATTCTCTGAGTTGACCCAAATCTACTACATGTTTTCTTTGATTTTACAAGGTCATATGTATATTATGGGCTGAGGTTTAGCTCAGCTGATAGGGTGCTGCTCTGTGTTCTCTGAAGCCCTGAGTTTGATCCCCAGCACCACAAAAAAATGGGAGAAGAACATGGCAGCACACTCCAAAAGTAATACTGAAATATCAGCCATTAAAAACCCTATGAATAGCAGAGAAGCACTGACATACTGCTGGGCATGGCACAGTGCTGGGGAGTGTTTTGTTCTGTTGTATATAGGGTCGCTATGAGTAGGACCTGACTTGATGGCATCTAACAACATACACATTATAAAAAACCTGCAGAGCTTAATCACATAAACCATACAAAATATAGAAAATCAGTGACTTTATACCAAATTGTTTGGCTAAGAAGTGACTTAATATTTTAATTTCTATTTACTCAACCTGCATTTCTATTTGTATTCTATCATTTACAAACATTAGAAACTAGCTAGAAATTTACTTTCCCTCAATTTTCTTATTTTCTAAATCATTTTGTAGCTTCATTTGAGATCATATCCTATTATGCTGTTAAATTGTATTTTTAAGCTACATTTGCGCGTACTTTTATATCTTTCCTTGGGAAAAACATTATAGTTTGAGATAAAGTTCTATCTCCTTTCCTTTCTTTGAATATCCTTTAATAAATGGATTGTGTTTCTGAGGAACAGGCAGCTTTAAACAACAAAAACACTGCACAAATCCTGTCAGATATGGAAGAGTAAGCACTTCTGTTTTCTCTTTTTAATTTATTTAACAAATCCATGCAGAGCAGTTCTGTCTATCATTTCCTTGCCATATTTTCTTTTTCTATTTTTATTTTCCTATTTATGAAATGCATACCTGCTCCCGATCAAATATATTAAGTTATATATAAAAATTTAGACCAAATAGTGTACATTAATGTTTATGTTGATTGAATTATATTACTTGTAGCTATAATTTTAAATCAAGGAAGACACACTATGTTGATTTTATTTCATGTCATTTGTGCAAGTGTGAAAAACTTTCAAGATCCTTGTCATATCAATTCAGAAGAATATTTATAGTGTTTAAAAGTCTATTGTATTTTCTAATATAAGGGAAATTATTTTATATGTATTCTTATAATATGTTAACTTTAAACCTCATTTTGTCATTTTTTTCCAGCAAATTTTCCAGTCAATTTCTCTACTTTTTTACAAACTGATAGCCATATCAATCTGTGTTCTTAAGTATTGAATCAGCTGGAAAATGATTTTTTTAATTAGAGATATATACTTGTAAATTTAGTTTTTAAAATTATTTGTAACAGCAAAGGCAATAATTTAAGATGTTTGCTTAGAGTCACTGAAGCTATTATGTTAAGAATATTTATAATAAAATATTACCTTACACAAGCATACTGGCTTTATTATCCTTCAAATGATCTTTAATCCTTCTATATGCATCCAATTCCACAAAGACTTGTTTATGAATTGGCACTGCTACTTTAAAAAATAGTTAATGGTATTTTCCACTAGAAAGACTTCTCTACAGGAACACGGGAGAAGTGCAATATTCTGGTGAATAAGTATAGCAAGAGATATCTAAAAAGAAATAATCACACATGCAGGTTCTAGTTCATATTACAGAACAATGGATATAAGGGGTTCTTAAGATGTGTAACCATCACAGAATGCTACTGATGTGTACCCCATTTCAAACTAATAAAAATGCAGTTGCAATGCCTGCTATAGGAGCAACTCAGTGAAAAAGAGAGATAACAGTTGGAATTGCCTTTAAGTCCTTTGGATCTGTAAGTGAATTTTAATTTTTATATCATGATCAGAGAGGCCACATTAAGTGATTCTTTTTATGTGGAATACTGTTTGAAAGAATGTAAACTACAGGATTCAGGAAACAAAGAAACATAACTGATGATTTTGAAAAACAATACAAAGCCACAGTTAGAAAGAACTATGTTCCACAACTATTTTATAATTTCATATGAATTCAAAATAGTTTTATTTGCATACTTCTAAAAATATTGTATATGTTTTATTTTACAGTCTGATAGTCAAGACATTAGTAAGGAAATTTAATTAAAATGGCAACTTTACTATTCTATGCTTTGCTGGGGATTTTTCTTGAAATCATAGAAAATATAAGGAGAAAGTAAAAGAGGAGAATTTAGCTGCTTTGGATTTTAACCATGTTTGAGTTACATTTTCCTGAATCTCTTTTAGATAGCCTTAATTTCTCTAAGCAAGCATTTTAACTAATGACATGAATTTCAGAATTTTTTGGTCATATTTTCTGCCCTAATTTAAATATATATAGCAATCTGGCTATAGAGTGACTTGTAAAGTCAATAATCATTTCTTGAGTAAATAAATATATGAAAAATTTAGAAAATAGAAACACTTTTCTTCTTTCCCACCTGGTGTCCTTCACCTAAAAAAAGAAAAAAAAAAAAAAGAAAAAAGAAAAAGAAAAAGAAAGAAAAAAGAAAATTCAAATGCATACAAAGGTCTATAATCCCAGCTACTCAGGAGGCTGAGGCAGGAGGATCACAAATTCAAAGACAGAGACAATCTGCAACTTAGTGATATTCTGACTCAAAATAAATAAGGGGGAACTATGGGTACAGCTCAGTGGTAGAGCACTTGCCTAGCATGCACCAAGCCCTGTGTTCAACCACTCAGTACTCAGAAGAAGGAGAAGGAGAAGAGGAGGAAGTGGAAATGAAGTAGTTAAGTCCTTTTTTGTTGTTGTTAGGTGCCCTGGAATCAGGTCCGACTCATAGCGAGCCTCATAGGGTTTTTCAATGGCTGATTGTTTTGAGATTGCTTTAGGAGTGAATTGTCACGTCCTTCTCTCCCATTTTTTGTGGTGTTGGAGATCAAACCAAGCGCCTCAGAGAGTGCAGAGCGGCACTCTACCAACTCAGCTAAACCCGAGCCCCAGTTAGGTCCTTTAGAATGTAACAAAGCCATTTGGTGAGTTAGATGTAAGGACCTATATGTTGATACACTCCCTATTTCTGGGACATCACAATCTGCTGATGAGGACCAGTGGGTAAAGAAGCCAACATAGAGTGACACCATTAGTGTCACATTAAAAGAGTCATAGGACACTGGGGCAGATAGGAAGGATTCTCATACAGATCACTTGGGGCAAATATGGTTTCTTGAGAGACAGTGAACAGCTATGATGAACCTCTGAAATTTTTCAAAGAAAAATTGGCCAAGTGTAAATTGAATAGAGAGACCTGCCATGTTTTTTCCTAGAAAACTAAAAATATTAGTTTATATTGAACTACAAAAACATCTATTAGCACATACTGGCACAAAGGTGCATACAGAAAAGGCAGAGAACAATATAAAACTATTATAATTATTTTTATAACCCAATAAATATCCAAAATTTTCTTCAAAGATACTTACCTCTTCATTCTACTTTTTGTTTGTTTGTGATATTTGGGAGCTGAACCGAGACCACTCACATACGTGGTAAGTGCTCTCCCACTGGGCTGAACTCCCAGCCCTTTTCTTATTTTTTATTTTCAGTCAGAGTCTTACAAAGTTTTGCAGGCTGCCTCTGTCTTTGAACTTACATGCACAATCTTCCTGCCTCAACCTCCTGAGTCTCTGGGATTATAGGAATGCAACACCACACATGGCTTCATTCTATTATTTTTCTAGAGTAATGTATTTCTGTACTCAGATATCTGTTGGGTGGAATATTTAGTGCTTCATCTGTTTCTGTCATCTTAAGTTTTCTACTTCAGTCTTTAAACTTTTCTTATCTTCTTAAATTCTAGTAATCTGAGATTTCTGTGAGGAAGCTCATGTTGACCCCATCAGCTACCTTCTTGTCTTTATGGGAAGTGATCATATTATCTTTATCTTTCTAGATACAGAAGATGTTATCTTTGTAATCATGTCTTCTACAGCACCCTGGATCACAAGTAGTAGAGCATATATACATGAGAAGCCTACATTGCTTAATACCAAGCAGTCCTCAGGCATTACTCATGGCAACTTGAAGACTAGGCAGAAGAGCATATAGTGCTAGATAAAATGACCATCCATCCAAAAGATATAAACCATCTCATTAAGCTGAAATATTCAAATAGTGCACCCTTTTCTCCTGAGTATATCAGTTTTTGGTAACAGACATGATCATGTACTAAGTACCCAGTAGTATATTTTGACAACTTTATTATGAAATCTATTTTGTTCTCAGTACTCGGAACCAGTCAGAGACTAAAAATGATATGCTAATCTTCCTAGAATTTTTAAATATCACTTAATTTCCTATAGCTAAACCATTTTGAGGTGAAATTATGCATTGTGAGGTTTATTTTTGTTATTGTCATTTTATAGGTTTCTTCCCTTTTTGTTTTTTTGTTTTAAAGGACTTTTGGTGGCTTTTGTTTTTGTTTGCTTTATTCAAGTTTGATTTTGTTTTGCTCACTTTATAGTGCTATGCTGATATGGATAATTTATGCATAAATTTAGATCACTTATCTAGTTTAAGAGATTATCTCAGTGGGGCAGGGTATATAATGGATCATACAGAGAAATTATTATATATGATTGTTAATACAGGCAGTTTTTGAAACACTACCTGGGACAGAGTGATCACACAATAACATGCTTCATGGAATATGACAATCATGACCTATTATAATCACTCCATAGGTCAGATAGTTTCACTTTTCTCCAGGCAAACATACTCTGTGCAGCCTATAAATGACCAGTATATACCGAACATCACTACTAGAAAACTAAAAGTTCATGACTTAACTACATCAATCATGTGAGTCAACTTTGTAAAGAGTGGAAAGATATGATGAATATATATATATGTATATTCATTTATACACATATATGAGGGTGCATATGCATATCTTATATGAGTATCAGCAGTAGACTTTGACTTGTGTATGTTCTCAATACTAATCTCTATAGAATATTCTGAAACCAAGCTATAATTAAAACTCTTTTTTAAAAATAATGACTTATGTTAGGTTGTTGTTGTTAGGTGCCGTCGAGTCGGTATCCGACTCATAGCGACCCTCATAGGGTTTTCAATGGCTGAGTGCCTCGGGATTGCCTTGGGAGTGGATTGCCAGGCCCTTCTCCCATTTTTGCGGTGCTGGGAATTGAACTCGGGGCCTCAGAGACTGCAGCGCAGCACTCTACCCACTGAGCTAAATCCCAGCCCAAGTCAAATAGTTGTTGTTGTTGTTGTTGTTGCTGTTGTTAGGTGCCGTCGAGTCAGTATCCGACTCATAGCAACCCTCATAGGGTTTTCAATGGCTGACTGTTTTGGGACTGCCTTGGGAGTGGATTGCCAGGCCCTTCTCCCATTTTTGTGGTGCTGGGAATTGAACTCAGGACCCCAGAGACTGCAGCGCAGCACTCTACCAACTGAGCTAAATCCCAGCCCGGAAAAACATTTGGGACCCTAAAATTGATGTTTTACTCTCTTTCTTGTTGTTGTCCAACTCATAGCAACCCTAGATACAATGGACCAAAACACTCCCTGACACTGTGCCATGCCTGGCACTATGTCAGGGCTTCTCCACTATGCATACGATTTTCAATGGCAGATTGTTTCAGGAGGGTTTCAGGAGTAGGCTTCCAGGTCTTTCTCCCATTTTTATGGTGTGGGGGATCGAACCCAGGGTCTCAGAGAACACAAATCTGCACTTATAAACCCCAATGTATTCTCCTCCTAGAGTGGCACACACACAAAAAAAGGAGATACAGACTTTGAGTTTAACTACATATGTAATAAGATTGCTGTGATCATATGAATCTGAAAATCTCAGAACTATGTATAATTCTAAAATACTGATATGAATAATGAGATTTTTTGCTAATTGCTGTAAGGAAATCCAATTAATACAAGTATTATTCAAATTTATGCACCCACCACTAAGGCCACAAATGAAGATAGGGAAGATTTTACCAGCTTGTGCAATCTGAAATAAACCAAATATGCTATCAGGATGCATTGACAATTAATGGTGAAGAGAATACAAAAGTTGGAAACAAAGAAGAAGGCTCAGTAGTTGGAAAATATGGTCTTGGTGGCAGAAATGAAAGTGGAGATCGCATGATAGAATTTTGTCAGACCAATGACCTTTTCATTACAAATACATTTTTTCAACATCATAAACGGAGACTATACACATGGACTTCACCAGATGGAACATACAGGAATCAAATTGACTACATATGTGGAAAGAGACGATGGAAAAGCTCTGTACAAAATGTCAAAACAAGACCAGGTGCTGACTGTGGA
>VMDO01031423.1:0-20127 GCA_007922755.1 Pedetes capensis
AGGCGTAAACACACAGAGCAGTCTGTTACTGTTGCACTAGATGGGAAATGGTAACACTTTCTGTCACCAGAGGTGGGTTATAAAAATTATTACCTTTCCTTCTCATTAATTTTATGAACTTTTCCCAATAATGAGCTGAATCATTCACTCATGCAGAAGAGGATTAAAAAATCAATACTGTAAAAGTCAGAGGCAAACAGAGAGAGCAGAAGAGCACATTAAATGTCAGACAGCACTTGGTACAGTCAGAAGGAAAGCGTCCAGATGAAGCTACAAGACCAGGACTGTGGGGCTCAGGGACACTGAGTCAGAGAAGGCACCAAGGAAGAGTGGCAGCCAGCTCATCCTGCCAGCAATCACCAGGTCTGCCTTGCAGGCCAACCTGGCCCTGGTCCTCGGGGGACGTGCTAGGATCCAAACACCTGCAGACTACCAGGCCCTTCAGCCTTCTGCCCGCTGATGACCTCTTTCATTCCCTGCATGTGGAAGACCCAGATGAAAAGAGTAATCTCCATGCTTTGTTCAGCCTCTTCTCTCCATCTTTCTCTCTTTATTTAAATGATGCAAAGCTATAATTCGCTCCACTAAAAGCACTTGCCAACCATGCCAAGCCAAGGAGAGCCGCTTCCTTTGGAAGTGAGGACAACAGCATCCACCCAGCATTTCAGCTGATTGCCTTGTATCTCTGTTGCTTTACAGAACAGCGCCCAGCTTCCCTTCTCCTGAAGGCAACTACAGGCCTCCAGAATCACCTGCTACAGTGCCTCAAACAGGAGATGTATCTGCTACAGTTGTTGTTGTTGTTAGGTGTCGTCGAGTTGTGTCCGACTCATAGAGACCATCATAGAGTTTTCAATGGCTGACTGTTTTCGGGACTGCCTCGGGAGTAGATTGCCATGTCCTTCTCCCATTTTTGTGGTGCTGGGAATTGAACTCGGGACCTCAGAGACTGCAGAGCGGTGTTCTACCAACTGAGCTAAATCCCAGCCCCATCTGCCACAGTAGGCCTCCCTAATCCCTGGCCCATGGCCTGTTAGGAACCGGGCAAGCAGGAGGTACGCAGGAGGCACGTAAAGCTTCGTCTATATTTATGGCCGCTCTCCATCACTCACATTATCGCCTGAGCTCCTTGGAAGATTTGTCTTCCACGAAACCAGCCCCTGTTCCAAAAAAGTTGGGGACTGTGGTGCTACAGCATTTTACAGTAGAAACCAACTCCAGCTAACGTAAGCAAAGAAGAGTAAACAGGCACCCATCAATGGATAATGTAATTCTCAAGAAGGCAGGAGGGCCTGACAGAAACCAAGGATGCCCTGGAGGTACAGGAGGCAGCAGAAGACATAACCTTACGGCCTGAAGGGCCTGAGGGACAGTGAGTAACTCCCACCGTGACCTCCCAGCCTCCCTCTGTACTCATCTCAGACTGAAAGACCCTGGGGAGGGCTTTCCCTGGCTGAGCCTGGGGCCTGTGACAAGATCTGGCTTCCGCAGAGGAAGATGGGCACTGGATTTACCATCTCACCAAACTGACATACAACAGGAAACAGGAAAGTTCCCCCCAAAAAATCAGAATACGAATTGCAGGGAGATATGGATGCCGAGCAGTCAAAAAAGGAGAACACCTACAAAAGTAGTAAAAATATTCTCAAATTCAAAGAAGTAACTTGCTTCACTATTCCCTGGAAATGCTGGTTCAGGAAAGGGTGTTATTCTTCTAGAGATCTAGGAGAAAGAAAGAAAGGAAGGATGCATTTTCT
Source organism: Pedetes capensis (assembly GCA_007922755.1). Classification (NCBI taxonomy): domain Eukaryota; kingdom Metazoa; phylum Chordata; class Mammalia; order Rodentia; family Pedetidae; genus Pedetes; species Pedetes capensis. Next base: position 1,758 of record VMDO01031423.1, read on the forward strand.
TTATTCTAAAGACACCCTTTGTTTAAAAAGAAAAAGAAAACACACCCTATACACCAGGAAGTGTTCTTGTTTGGAACACTTAACTCCTCATCCTGAATATGCTGCTACTCTTTGCCCAATTTCTTGGAATTTTGCCTAGTAAATCCTATATGGAGAAAGAAGTATTCGTACTAAGATACTCCTAGCAGTATTATTTATCACAGTAAGAAACTGCAGGCAACCTAAATGTCCAACAATCAAGGTCAGGTTAAAGGAAACATAGCATGATCATCCAATGGCACATGACAGCGCCAATGAAGGACGTAGTCTTTGATTTATCTATAGGCTGAATCTAAAAATTGAGAACCAATAAACAATGTTTAGCAATAAAAATTCTCATAAAGCACCGAGGGTCACCTTAGTTCCTTCCTACTTTACCAGTCAAAGTTCTTCCCCAAGGGACAGTCATGAGAAGGTGGACCCAGCCTTCTTTCTGCAGGTGTGTGTGGGGAAGGGGGGGGACTGTGAATTCTCCTTCACTGTAATTAACACCTTCCAGGTGAGAATGAAGAGACGGCACACCTGTATGCTGTGAACCTCCATCTCTAGATGACTTTTCCTGTTCGGGCCGAATCAGTTAACCCTTCATCTCCAGGACAAGAGTCCTTCGTACTTGCCTGTTGGGCTGACTGCAGACAGGAACAACCTGTTACCCCTTTAGTGATCAACTACAAGAACTTCTAGAACCATGCCCTGGCCCTGGTTTCTCATCACACTGATTGACTCCTCCTCAGAAAGGCAGGACAGGTTACACTTCCCCAGTCCCCACAAGCTTCCAGGACTCCTGTCCTCCTTCAGAATCGCTGTGAGCCGTCTGGTGAGGTAACTCCTCCAGGTGTCCAAGGCCTTCTATAATCTGGCTCCAAACTTTGCTCTTCTCTCTGAGTCCCATCACCCAGTCCAGCCCAGCCCAGCTGCTTCCTCAGCCTGGGGCTCCATATGTTTCAGGGCTGAAGCTGAACACCATCCTGATCCACTCCCTCTGAGCTCCCAATCGTCTCATCTTTACTGTCATTTAACACGTACTATAACCAATTTGCCTGTAGCTGTAGCCCTGTGGTGTCCGGTTCCATCTCAGAAGTTAAGTGGGTCGGACCTGGTTAGTACTTGGATGGGAGACCACCTGGGAATACCAGGTGCTTTAGGCTTGGGAGACAGGCTGGGCAACCCATTCCCATAAATCAATCCACCATTGAAAACCCTACAAACAGCAGAGAAGCACTGATAATAGTGTTTCCCCTCGATGGCACCTAACAACAATAACAATACAACCAATTTGGCCTCTTTCAAAGTTCTTGGCTTATGTGTCTTCTCCACTAGACTGAGAATTTCCTGGGGGCTAAGACTAATTGTTTGCATTTTCCAGAGGGCCAGGTTAAGCCAGCCTTTCTTATGCACCACTGCATGCTTCGAACATCTGTGTAATCATCTAGGCCTGCACTCAGCCAGCACATCTGCCTTCCCCTCCCTGGAGTGGAGGTCTCACCTTGCCTTCCACGCCCTCCTCCGTGTTCCAGGCTACCCACTTAATGCAGGGCAAGGCCACTCCTGGTCTCAGAGCCTTTGGCCTCTGAAACAGATGTCATCAGATGCTGCCAACAGCCATTCCTCCCCCGCTTGCTGTCAGACCTGATTCTGTCTGGATGTCCACCCTCCCAAATGTGACTAGAAGAGAGCTTTCCCTATTCCCTCTGCCAAGAACTGGCTTAGCCATGAGCACCTAGTACAATTCAGGCCACTGTGATGGAAGAGGAGTTCTCCCAGAGGCTCTGGGTAAGCTGCCCTTGCTGACAGAGAGACAGGAGCGTCCCTTCTGCTGCTGCATGCTGTGACCATGAGGCAGAAGCCTGAGGCCATATTGGCACACTGGGGACAGCAGAGGGGAAGGAGAAGGGGTGTGCAGGCCCTAATGACACCAGTGAGCCACTGAAGTGGTCTACCGTGGGGCGCTCCTAGACTTCTCACGTTATGAAATAAAGTCTGCACACAGACAGAATCATCTTCCATGCATTAACAACAGTAACCACAGTAACAGCATGCTTTCTCGCTTTGCCAGGCACGTGCCAAGCCTGGGCAGACACTGTCTGTGATGCCCAGGGCACTCCTATGTGTGAACATCATGGTCCTCCACAAGGGTCAACGTGCTGGGAAGTGAGGAGCGAGGCTTTGCACGTAGGCTGCTGAACTCCAAAAACGATACCCTTCATGTCATATACTGCAGCGGCCCCTGCCCGGTCCTCCTCATAACCTCTGGCATACACAGCACTACGGCCCTTGGGACAGCTGGGGACATTTCAAAGCTGAATGATACGAATAATGTGGTCCCTTATGGTAGAGACCTGAGGCCCACAGAGTTCATCAAAGGCAGAAAGCAAATCAGTGACAGAAGCTATGCTGGCAGCAGCCAAGCTCCTGTTTCCTACGAAGACGCCTCTTCCACAGAGCTGAAGCTGAGTACAGCTGACGGGGCTTCAGACAGACCAGGTTCCAGGGCCCAACCTCGGCCTCCTGGTTGCGTCCTGCACAAGCCAACAGACAGGCCAGCTCGGGAAGAAGACCTTACTCACCAGCTGGGCTGACCGCTGCTTTTCATGGTCAGCCCCGCTCCCTTCCTGAGGCAGCAACACCTTCAAGTGCTTCGCGGCGGCCTCTCTTTCCTGCTTCACAATCTGGAACAGTTCATCCTGGGCTGTGGCCTGCTCCTGTTTGAACCTAGGCCAGGGGGGAGATGGGAGAAGCAGATGCAAAAGGCATGACCAGCAGAACGTAGGCAGGAAAAGGCCTGTGTGGTCACTCCGGCTGGTCGGGCAGGGCTGGGATCTGTGGGCCAGGGGAACCCTGAGCCCAGCCACTGGCTGGCCAGGAAAGGAGAGAAGGAGGACCATCATGTTGCCCCTCTGAGGACAGGCCTCAGGACAATTCCTACAGGCGGAGGAGAGTGACATGTGGTCAGGACAGCACAGATCAGAAGAGTGGAGCTGGCCGCCAGTGAGGAAGCAGGCAGTGATGTGCCCCATGAAGTCTCGGGGCAGGGGTATAAAGCGGTGTGAGCCACTCCTTTAGGTGGGTAGGCAGGGTGGGACGCCCTCTCTGCCCTGGCCCACATGGCAGCCTGAGCCTTAGATAGCAGCACCTCTTTGTTTGGAACACTTAACTCCTCATCCTGAATATGCTGCTACTCTTTGCCCAATTTCTTGGAATTTTGCCTAATAAATCCTATATAGAGAAAGAAGTATTCGTACTAAGATACTCCTAGCAGTATTATTTATCATAGTAAGAAACTGCAGGCAACCTAAATGTCCAACAATCAAGGTCAGGTTAAAGGAAACATAGCATGATCATACAATGGCACATGACAGTGCCAATGAAGGACGTAGTCTTTGATTTATCTATAGGTTGAATCTAAAAATTGAGAACCAATAAACAATGTTTAGCAATAAGAATACTCATAAAGCAGGTCTGATTAAGGGAAACTATTATGATAGTAAGTGAAAATAGCAAGACATCAAACTACATGTGACGTTTTAAAATCCTGAATGGAGGGAAAGAAAACACATGGCTGTGGGGGATTATTTTCATTTTGTATTTTTTTCTACATCTTTCATTAGCATGTATTATTTTAACATTCTAAGAATGTTTATAAATACCAAAAAGAGGGATTCCCGTTAGTTACTGTTAGAGAAGCCTCTTAGAATTGGGAGGGTAAAATCTGAGAAGTGGGTCTTTACTCAGGGCTGACCTACAGGAGGGGCCAACCCCCAGCCATGGCTGACCCGGAGCCCCTTGGGCCCTTTGGGCTAAGTTTGTAGGTCCTTGGGCCACAGAGGCCAGTTTCCTCAAGGACATCAACAAACTCCATCAGAAACAACCACAGACAGCAGTTGCTTGGAACTGCTTGCGTGCTTTACTTGTATTAGCTTCTTACTCAGGACAATGCCACAATTAAAGAACTCCTCTCCTTAGCCCTTCCTAGAGGCTGTGATTTTCCCAGGTGAAAACTAGTGGGTCACAGAATCAGGAAGCCAGCTCATGCTCCCCAGGCCTCTGTGCCCTGACCACTTTGCTGCACATCCCCAGGGAAGAGGTCCAGCTGCAGAGGTGTGGCTGGCCCCCAGGGTCATGGAATATGCTGCCAGGAAGTGGCCATCACTGTTGAGCCAGTCCGTCCATTAGACGGGGAAGGCTCCACATTTTTAGCTCTCTAAAGATGTTCCCTGCAGGTGCACAAGTGCACCGACAGGCCAGCCAGGTGACTATCCAGTCATAGTTTTTTAAAAATGGATTTTTAAGAATGACTTTTTAGTAATCAACCCCCAATCCCTTTATGGTGTCTCTTCACCTTTAAGCTAGGATCAGTGCCTCTTAAACCACAGCAGTGTCCTTCAACACAAATGAGAGAAAATGTGTCAGCTAAGTTCTTCTGGGCTTCTGGTAAGGGGAGGGTGACTGGGGGATAAGCAGCTTTCGGGGGAGTGCGCCACGGGGGTCAGGGGGACACTCAGGCTCACCTCTTGAGATCCTCCTTCAGCCCTGAGGACTGCCGGCCCCCACTGGGCAGTGTGGATTCTGCAAAGGAATGACAAGAAAGGGCCTATGAGCAGCACCCAGGATCAACGAACCCACAGTGGTCACCCAAGAAAGGGTCTCAGGAACACACTAGCATGAAGGAATACGTGCCCCTGGAAGGCCATGCCTGCCTACAGATGGGTATGTCCCCGCTGAGGAGCACGGTCTGCAGATAGACCAGTGGGCTCCCATGAGCAGACAAGGACATATCCTTGGTCCATCCATGACAACGCTAAGGCTCCTCTCATCTGGAAGGGGTCTCTGCACCAGGCTGCACAGAGCTCGGGCTGGACCCGAGTGCAATGTGATTTGGAAACCAGCTACTCAGCTACTCAGTCAGCAACTGTGGTGGTGAGCCCCAACGGCCAACCTGACTCGATGAGGAGACTCGTTAGGTTAGCGAAGCACATCTCTGTACTTGGCCGAGGGCGCTACCAGAGAGGACTGACAGGTCCAGCAGGAAGTGAGGGCTGGACACTCACCCTGAAGGGGATCCGGTACCATCCAGTGGGCAGAGCTCCTAATGGAGGGAGTGAGGAGGAGAAAGGGAGCCAGCGCATATGTGGGACAGGATTAAATACCCTTCCCGAGATGAGTGTCTGCCCACATCCCTCCCTCTCTCTCTCACACTGCAATTGCCCATGGATGACCAACAACAGTTTCTTCAGCTTCCGCATGGATTCAACATCAGACTTTCCAGGTGCTTCCAGACCTTGGCATCAGAGATACTTGCTGCGTCCAGCTCTTGAATTGAGTGGGTACCAATCTCTCCACAGATGTGACCGTGGAACTACCTGTCCCCATGGTGTAAGCTAACCTAATAAATCCCCTTATACAACGCATGTGTGTGCGTACACGTGTGTACGCACACACATGTCTATGCATGTATGTTTCTACTGGTTGTTTCTCTAGAGAAGTTTGATTGAAATAACTATTATTTGGAATCTAGGTCACCTCCTACCCCATGTGTCTGTCAGCTTGTCATGCTGTGGGGGCTTGCATGTTGCTGTGATGCTGAAAGCTATGCCACTAGTATCCCAGATACCAGCAGGGCCACCCATGGTGGGCAGGTTTCAGCTGAGCTTCCACACTAAGACATACTAGCGAGAAAGACCGAGCGGCCCACTCCCGAAATAATTAGCCACTGGGAACCCTATGAATAGCAAAGAAGCACTGTCAGATATAGTGCAAGAAAATGATCCACCCAGGCTGGAAGGCATTCCACAAGTGACTAGGGAAGAGCTGCCTCCTCAAAGTAGAGTTGATCTAATGACAGGAATGAAGTAAAACACCTGGGACCTCCTTTTGCTGATATGGCATGACTCAAAATGAGAAAAAAACACAATGTCCACAACAATGTTGTTTTTGTTAGGTGCTGTCAAGTCAGGTCCAACTCATAGCCACCTTATGAACAACAGAATGAAGCACTATCCGACATTGTGCCATGCACACTATCTTTTTATGTTTGAGCCCATTATTGCAGACACTGTGCTTCTTATTCTGAGCTGTGCCACACCAGCAAAAGGAGGACCCAGGGGCTTTACTCCATTCTCATCATTAACGTTGACTCTACTTTGAGAAGGTAACTCTTCCTCAGTCGTTTCCTGAATGCCTTATATCCTGCAGGGCTCATTTTCTAGTACTATATTTGACAGTGCTTCTCTGTTATTCATAGGGTTCCCAATGGCTAATTGTTTCAGAAGTGGGCTGCTGGGTCCTTCCCACTAGTCTGTCTTAGCCTGGAAGCTCAGCTGAAACTTTTCACTATGGCCCTGCTGGTATCTAAAATATCAGTGGCATAGCATTTAGCGTCAAAGGAACACACCAGCCCCCAGAGAAAAACAAGCTGGCATACATGTGGGGGATATATACATATATATATGTGTGTGTGTGTATATATATATATATATATATATATATATATATGTATGTATATGTATATATATATGGGTGTGTATATATATATGTATATATAAAACATTTAAGGGCTCCTTCTTTATCTTGAGAAGCCCACATCCATGTTTTGGATATGTATCTCATTTTCTCTCTGAGGTCCAGCACTTAGCCTAAAGTGTATACTTAGTAAACTCCATAACTTTGTTTCACTCTCTGACTCAACCTGAACTTCATTTCTGCAATGAAGCCAAGGACCTAGCTCAACCTGAGTAGAGTTTCAACTAGGGGAACTCCTCAGGCTAGGTGGCAACACTGAGTTGCATCTCTCTGCTGCACCACGGTGACACTTCTAGGGGCCTAAGGGTGAATCATTCCAGGAGCCAGGACAGGACCCCTTCATTTGAGGGTTAGATTAGAGTTGCTGAGGCTGGTGCCAAGGTCACTCACTAATAGCCCCTCTCCTCTGGCCCAGTTCTCATACATCTCTACGATTCTTTGACTTGAGAGTTAGGTGAGAGTTGCTGAGGCCAAGTAAGCAACTTCTTACCTGAGCTGTAAAACCAAGCCCTTCTGCCTCATTCCTCACACATGGAAAACCTGAGACCCAGTGAGCAAAACAGTCTGGCCCAGATTGTGCGTGCTCTGACACACCATGAGGTTCCACTGCGACTGCTGAGTGTGGAAAGCCATGCTCTCCCCATAACCCAGAAGCAGACATGACCAAGCAGAAGTCACAGGTTAGTCCCTTCACCCTCTGTGGCTCCCTCTCGGGGCCGCTGCTCCCACTGTACCTCTCTGAAGGGCTTTTGAGCTGCCTCCTGTGGGGCTGAGCGTTGATGGTGGAGGGCTGGGCTGCTGCCCATCAGAAGGCTGGCTGGAGTCCTTCATGCGGTTGACCACATTTTCAGAGAGCTAGGGAAAGAATTGAGGAATGGGAAGAAAGGGAGCGGAAAATGTTACACCACAGAAACTCCTGGAAATTAGGACCCCCTATGTTCAGGCCCCAGAAGTACTGAACGTGGTTTCCTCAAGAACAATTCCAATTGTGTTACTCTACTCAGAGACCTCTCCTGGCAGCCCGGTGTCTTTCAGACAAACGCTAACCATGTCTGCAATTCCCTGCCTAGCCCAGTTCGTCCCCGCTGGCTCTGCAGCTTCATTTCCCGCCCCCTCCTCTCACTTCCTGCAGTCACAGCCCCCACCACCTTCAAATTCACGTATGCTGACCCTCTGAACACTAAACCAGGACCAACGCCTTCTGGCAACGGCAGCTCAGCGTTTCCTCCCGGTGTGTGTCGGGGGGCCAACATCCGAATGGAGCAGCACCTCTCCCCTGCCCTGATGCCCACTGTGACGCACCCCCGTCAGGAAAGCACTGCCTCCGAGGGCCTCCCGGATGGTCTGTAAATGTTTTGAAGGCCAGGCGGCAGCCCACTCATCTCAGTGCCCCTCCAGCCACACAGAGCATCACAGTACTTCGTGACTCATTTCACCTTCATTCACCTAATGAAGACTGGAGAACCAAAACGTTCATTCATTTTCGAGGAAGTGAAATAGGCATAAGGGTGTCATAAAACAGTTTACTGAGATGAAATAGCAAGCTAGGGATAAATCCAGAATAAAAACCCTTAAGAGTTCACTTCAGTAAATATTTATTAAGTGCCTAATATGCGCAAGGCATCATAAAGCACAGTTGAGGGGAAGACATTAAAAACGACTTTAAGACAAAAGACACAAGCAGCATTCTAGTTCCAGATACCTAACAGAGAAAAGTATTCCCGTGCGTACACACAGGCATGTGTAAGGATGCTCGCCATGGCACTGGTAGGGGAAAAAAGCCAGAGGATCATAAATATCTGATAATAGGGCACTGGTTAAAGAAACTGTAGTGTAGCCATTCTATGCATATTACGGAACCATGAAGAAAGAATAAGGCTTGAGACATATGCAATGTCACGGAAGAATGCATGGGATACATTGCTGATATTACTCAATCACAGAACTCTGTATATCTCAAGTTTGTGAAAAGATATACAAAACTGTAAACGTGCAGGCGAACACAAATCTAACTGAATGTGACCATGCGCACATCCACATTTACAAATGCGAACGTGCATCAGAATCTTTACTTCTGGGCACAGACACGCATACAGGATGTGCTCGGCAGGGAAGTCTGCTGGGCTCCTTACCAAAGCACTTGGAGGGCTCTGTGATGCAAAGGGCACAAGGGCACTTTCAGTCCCTTTGTGTCCATTTTTTTCTTTTTTTTCCCCTTTGTGTTTGTGTATGTTTTTGCCTTAACATCTTTTTTTTTTTTACCATTTCTTTAGTAACTAAAGATTATAATAATAATTACATCCCTCTAATATTTAGGATATATAAAATAAAATAGCTAATTAATGTTTTAGAAGAAAAGACGCCCAAACATATATTAGTGGAAGAGAGAAGCAAGCCCAGAAATGAACCTACATACAGATCTATAGTCAACCGGCTTTCAAGAAAGCTGCAGCTACAGTTTAGCTATGGTTTGAGTTTGCCCCTAATAAGGGTTCGTGTGTTGGACATCTGGTCCTCCGTGTGGTGAATTGGGGGGAGTGGAACCCGCAAGGGGTGGGGCCTCACAAGAAGACATCACTGACTCTGGCTTCCTGTCTGGTAATGTGGTATCTCCCTCTCCCACTGGCGCTCATACTTGCTCACTTTCTCTGTCTCTGTCTCTGTTTCTTTCTTCCTCTCTCTCTCTCCTGTGTCCCCACCATTGTGATGCCATCTGTCACAAGCTGATGCAGCCAGGGCTGCACCAGAGCCTGCACCATACTTTGGGACTTTCAGCCTCCAGAACTGTGAGCTACCTAAGCCACTTATTTATAAGGACTCAGCCCTGGGTACTTCACTGTAATAACAGAAAACAGACTAATACAGGTGCCAAGACAATCAATGAGGAAAGAACAGCCTTTTAATAAGTGGCATGGGGACAATTTGATATCCTCATGCCAAAAAATTAAGTTGGATCCCTACCTTGCATCACAAACAAAACCTAACTCAAAACAGATCAATGACCTCAGTGTAAGAGCTAACACAATAAAACTCTTAGAAGAAAAAAGGGGGTAAATCTTAATGCCCTTTTGTTTTGGCAATAGATTCCTGGATATGACAGCAAAAGTCAAAGCAACCAATGAAAAAAAATATACTGGACTTCATCAGAATTAAAGTTTTGTTTATCAAAAGACACAATCCAACAACTGAACAAGATAATCCATAGGAGAAAGTATTTGCACATCATACACGTGACAAGGGATTTGTATCCAGAATATACAAAGAATGTCCACACTCATGATAAAAAGAAGAACAACTCAACTTAATAAAATGGGTGGTATGGTTTGGATAAGTGTCCCTCAAAAAAAATGTCCCATGTACTAAAGGCTTGGGGAGGCAGCTGAACCTTTAGAAGGTGGAAACTAGTGGAAGGTCCTTACATCATTGGGCATGTGCCCTCAAAGGGAACTGTGGGACCCCAGGCCCTTCCTCTTCCTCTCTTTGCTTCCTGGCTCACAAGGTGAGTAGATTCCAAAGAGAAATGAAAACATGTCTATGGAAAAGCCTGTACACTAATGTTCCTATCAGAATTATCCATAATGGCCCAAAAGTAAAACCACCCAAATGCTCAACTAATGAGAGGCTAACTGAGGCATTATCTACACAATGGAACATTATTCAGTCATAAGAAGGAACAAAATAGTAATGCATGCCACAACGTATATGAACCTTACAAACAACCTGTGAGAGAAAGAAGTCAGACATAAGTACCCACATTTTATATGACACATTACACTTATATCCAGACTAGGTAAAAGTGTAGATACAAAGAGTAAGTTAGAATTTGCCTCATGCTTAAGGGAATGGGGGAATGGGGAGACTGAGGGCTGACAGCTACACGGCAAGGTTATTTTTTGGGGGGCTAGGTTAGTGAAATGCTATAAAAGCAACTGTGGTATTGGCTGCACAGATCTAGAAGTAACTCAGTGGTGGAGAGTTTGCCTAGCATGCACAAGGCTGGGGTTCCATCCCCAGAACCATAAAAAAAGAACTGAACTGTATACTTTAAATGGGCAAATTATACTGTTTGTAAATCATATTTCAAAGCTGTTACAAAGAGATAGAGGGTGGAAGAGCGGGAGGGGATGAGGGAAAAAGGAAACATCAGCTGCTGAAGACAAATGAGCAACCCAGATGGGATGTCAGTCAAAGAGCAAAAGGAGAGATGTCAGCGGCAGAAGCAGCCATGGAAAGAAAGCCTGTCTGGGCTCCTGAAGGCAGCAGCGGCACTGAGACAAAGAGAAGCTACCGTGCCTTGGCAGGGGGAGAGAGCGGAGGAGGCTGGTGTGTAACAGCACAGGGCACGGCACAGGAGTGCTGTACGTGCGTGAAGGAGACACAGGTGGACAGGAGGACAGCAGCTAGCCCGCGGCCCTAAGTTCACTATGGAAGCCACGGTTGTAAAGATGGACCTCCATGAAACGGGCACAGAGAGAAGGTTCATGTGTTCATGGCAGAGGAGCCCACAATGGCGGAGAGAAGTCTAAAGCTTCTGAGCAAGGAAAGCGCATAAGGAATGCTTAAGAGGTTGAATCGGCAGCAGGTAAAGAGCACAGTGGAGTAGGGAGCACGCCCTGGGTCGTGAAGTGACAAAGGCCTGCAGCAGCAGCGCAAGATAAAAGGCTCCCTTGACTGTCAGGAATGAATGGGAGCAGAGTGAAAGAAGGGAAAGCAGTTTTGATCCCAAGTTAGTGGAAGAACTTGGGTGAGAATGACAGAAAGGGGGAAGTTAAGAAAAGAGAAACTATTTTGAGAAGGTAGCACGTTAGTTCAATTGCAGATATTTTTAAAAATCTCAGATTGTGAAAGGCGAAGAGCCTTCAAGAGTTTGCTGGTTTGCTCCTTCCTTGAGCTGCAGCGATGAAGCGCTGTAATGAGCTGACACACAGGAAGGGGAAGAATGACCTCTACAGCCTGGCCAAATCAGCCACACAATGGGGGTCAACATAGGATCCCTGGGGAGGTGGGAGGAGACAGCAAGGACAAAGCAGAATTTTCTCCCAGCAAGGTGGGGCCCATGCGGGCCGCGGGAAGGAACACAGGCTGAATGGAAAGACTTGGGTGACCCACCACTGTGCTGATTCTTAGACTCTCGGGAAATTTTGTGAGCTGGCTGAATTCGAGAGGGCAATGTGACACGGGTCCTGGTGGGGAGTATTTCCACCACACAAGCTGGCAGCTATTATGCATCATGGCCCTTTCATGGGGAGGAAAGGAGGGGTCGGTTGTTAGAAATTCACACGCACCCCACTGGATATCCCTCCCTTCTTAGAGCAGACCCTGAGATCGAAGCACTCCTTGGTGGGCCTAGGGACAAAGTGTGTTTCCCAAGGGTGGACAGCACTGAGAATGGACCCTTGAGTGGCCCTTGAGTCAGTGTGGGTCTGGGTGAGGCATCGATGACAAGTAGGATCAGCATGAAAGAGGCAGCCACAGCCAGCAAGGTCCCAATCCACTTATGTGGAGAGCCACGTGATACAAGAGCAGCCCTGCCACGTGCAGAGCGGGCTCCAGCAGCACAGCCCTTGTGGGGAGCCCAGGAAGCAGCCTTGCCAGACCAAATGCACGAGGGCACCTAACCGCACCCATTTCCTTCATTGGGTACCGTGTTGGTAAGCACCTGTCACATGACAGTCATGCTCTTGGAACAGCTGGTGACAGAGTTCAAGAAAGGGACACCAGCCTTGCCTACACGGAGCTAATGGGAGACGGGATGCAGTAAACAAGTAGACAAATTTTTTGACTTTTCCATTTCACCTAGCTGAAGACACCGTCAACTTAAATCACACCATCATTCTATGCAGCCTGATGAAATACAAAAACCAGTAAGGAAATTCACATTCTACCCAGGACGCGGCCTCCCGATCTCAGAGACGTGAAATGTATGCTTTGAAAAATCAGTGAAGATCGCCGAGTGCTAGGAAAAAATAAAGGCAATATTAAAGCGAGGTGCATGTGTGGGGAGGGAGTGCGCGAAGCCACATGCACAGAAGACGGCCTCAGGGAGGGCGCCGTGTTACCACAGCCACCCGACAAGTAGGCCCCAGCTCCGAGCAGAGATAATCACTGCAAAGTCTCTGAGAAGACTGAGTCTGGCGTGTCCAAGGGCACAACAGAAGGCCACCGTGGCTGAGAGTGGGAAGCAGAAGGGGACCAGAAGAGGCAGGCCACGGTGAGCCTGTGTGAGCCCTGGCAGACCAAGGGAAGAAGTCCAAATCTGATCCAAGGGCAAGAGGCAGCCCCAGGGAGGGGCTGCACAGGTAAGTCACAGGCTCTCCTTTGCTAGTCTCAGCCCAGGTGGTGCAAGCTGAACCAGGATGCTTGGTGAGGGAGGGGTTAAGGAAAACATTGGTGAGATGCTTGCTGGCAGGGAGAGAGTTGTAATATTTTTTAATGTTGTTACAAAATACAGCAAGTAATATTTTTAATCAACAAATATACATACACACACAGTAGTCATACGAGAGTAAACACCATCTGGGCAGTGCTCCCTGCACCAACAGAACCGGAGTGGGGGTCTCCAGAGCCAGACGGGCGCTGGGTGCGAGGCACCACAGGCCCCCAGCTCACTGGGCCATCAGAGCTGGCCAGAGAGGCTCCTGTGCGGTCAGCAGTTGTTGTTGTTCGGTGCCGTCAAGTCGTGTCCCACTCCTAACGACCCTCATAGGGTTTTCATTGGCTGACTGTTTCGGGATTGCCTTGGGAGTGGATTACCATGTCCTTCTCCCATTTTGCGGTGCTGAGAATCGAACACAGGACCTCAGAGACTGCAGAGCAGCGCTCTACCAACTGAGCTAAATCACAGTCCCTGTGCAGTCAGCAGAGGAAGGGCCAAATCCAGAGCAATGCGGACGAAAAGGAGCTCTTCCTGCTCTCCAGCTGTGTGACCTTGACCCAAGTCTTCCGCTTCTCAGAGCTTCCCTTTCCTCACCTGGGAAACAGAGACTCCTCAGGGCGGGGCTGGCTTCAGCACAGCCCAGGAATTGAGCACTTTGCCGTCAGAGCAGCCTGGATTGGAATCTCAGTTGAGCTACTTACTTGCTGTGTGATCCTGGGCAAGGGACTTATCCCTAAACCAGTTTCTTCATCTACGAGATGGAAATAATCAGTGGGAGACACTGTAGGGCTGCAGTGAGGATTAAGTGAAGCAGTCTACAGAAAGCAGTTGGCACAAAGTAAACAATGTGAAACTATTAAGTGAAACTGCCAAGCACTACACACATATTAGTTATAATCCTACCAGACACATACTGGTTACATACAAGTATGTGAACAGATCAGTAATAGGAGCAGTTAGTATTTACCACGTACTACGAACTAAGCGCTGTTCTAGGTGCTCTTCAGGTAGACTTGTGACCTTGAGCAAGTCGCTTCCTTTCTTGTACATAATCTGCGCAAAATTAAATTGGTCAGATTCTTTCCAAAGCACCTTCCACATCTGATGTCCTGGGGCCCAAACCTGGACCTCCCCTCACCCCTAGAGGAACAGGGGGACTCTAAGGAGAGGGAGCCTTTTCTGGCCACCCTATGGAATGCTTGGCCAGAATCTCAAGTCTCCAGTGACAGCAAAATCCCAGATTCCTCTTCCCTTGAGAATATAGCTCTTGTCTCGCATTGTGTGGGAAGGTGTACAGAGGGGGCAAGGTCTACACAGGAGAAGGCAGAGGCGAGGACTGGCCCAAGAGGGGTTGAAGGCTTAACCTACGTCCCACACGCACAGAGACCTCTCCACTTCCATCCTAACAAATGCTTCTGGGAACCCAGACCCCTCTCCTGAGCGTCACCCCCCCATTACCACAGCCAGCATGCCACCCTCACCCAAACCAACTGTGAACACAGAGAGGGCTGGAGGCTTCTTTCTTCAACTGCACAGGTCTATGAGTAACTTGTGGCCACCCCTCGCCGACGGGTTGAGGGGATAAGGGTGCTGCTTTAACAAGCACAAGAGGCCATCAGCACTCCACAGAGCAAGGAGGGGAATGTGCGGCACCCAGCTGACCCACCAGAAGGGAGAAGATCGGGTCAGGGTAACGGCGGGGTGAGCGCCATGCCTACCCAGTGATGTGCAGCACTCACTGCACTCAGCCCCCCTGCGAATCCTCACCGCACCACACCCACTTCCCAGCGGGGGAAGCCAGGGCGCAGAGAGGACAAAGAGCCCGGCCTGGGCCATGAAGCCGATGCAGGGCCAGTCCCACAGCAGAGCAGGCTACCTGATGCCTTCCCTTCCCCACTGTGCTGGTCCATTCCGGGGGCCACAGGAGTTACCCCAACACCGAGATGAATGGGACATGGAACTGGCTGGAACATGGCCTAGCAGCGACAGCTCCCACAGAAGCTAAGGCAGGAAGGAGGGCTCAAGACAGCTAAGCGGAAGCGAGGGGACCAGTCTGCAAGGAGTCCCGGCCACCAAAGGAACTCTAGGTATTTCCCTGGCTGCCCTGGCTGAAATCCTGACCCTCCCCACCCCCTGCTCCTTCTCCGTGTTACTCTCCTTGGCTTTTCTCCATGGTGCTCAGTATGACCTGCACAGTGCACAGGTGACTACTGTTGACAGCCACTCCCACTGGACTACGAAGTCCACGGATGGAAGCAAGGATTCCACTTCACTCTGGCTGCATCCTCAGTGCCCGGAAAGTTCCAGGCACCTTGGAGAGGTTCAAGTGTTTGTGAAATTCAGTATTTATCAAAGGCCCGAGTCCATAACATTGTATTTGTGCAACAGAGTACTGTGTTAGTCAGCTTTCCATTACGGTGACAATCAACTGAAAAGCAGGGGTCGGGCTCGTGGTTTCTGAGGTGCTGGTCCATGGGTGCACCACCCTATTGCTCTGGGCCTGTGGTGGCCCAGCCCACCGTGGTGGAGGCCTGTTCACTACCCCCACAACTAGGAAGCAAACACAGAAGGGTGAGGATGGGCGGGGTCTCCATGTCCCCTTCCAGGGCCTGTCTCTGAAGACCTAAATTCCTCCCACTGGGCCCGTCATTCAAAGGTCCCTCTGCCTTCCAACAGTGCTGCAGGCTGGGAATGAAGCCTTCCATGCACGGGCCTCCGGGGCACACTTACCCAAACTACAGCAAGTACGGAAAGATTCGGCAGCCATCAGCTTTCTACCAAAAGAGCTTCTGGTCAAAGAGGGAAGATAAGACACAGACTAGAAGCCCTGCACGGTCTCATTAAGAGCAGCTCAGCGACAGGGCCTTGGAGATTCAGTGACAGAACTCTAAGCTCTAGCTACAAGAGATATGGCCCGGGATGACACAGAGCAAGGGTGGGAGGAGAGGGCCATTCCAGAGTAAGGAGCGGCATGAGCGCAGGCACGGCAGGGTGAGAGCACAGAGAAGCCCCAAGGTGCAGTTCAACAGTGCGTACTTAGGTACATGGTGTAAATAAGCTGTAAAAGGCGGCTGGGATTCCACCAGATGAGGGCCTGAGACGTTAAGGAGGCTGAGATTTATTCTGCAGTCAGTTGGGAGACACTGTAGCTCCTGGGCAGGGACCCAGCCAGGGGCTTCTCCTTGCACTGGACAGTCAGACAAAACAGGAAGTGGGTCTGAGATCACAAAAGGGCTGAGGAAAGGGCGGCCAACACAAGAGCGCAAATCGGGGGTAGGAGAGGGCGGAAAAATGTACTAGCTGCAGGAGCAACAGGGAGGGAAGGGGCCAGAAGACACGAAGGAAGTGAAATTATTTAAGACCTGGCATCTGTCTGAATGCACAGGGCAAGTGAAAAAAGTAATTCACAGAACGGTATATACGACATGATCTCATTTGTGCAATAAAAAAGGAAAGAGTACGCTTGTATATA
This sequence comes from Pedetes capensis, assembly GCA_007922755.1. Taxonomy (NCBI): domain Eukaryota; kingdom Metazoa; phylum Chordata; class Mammalia; order Rodentia; family Pedetidae; genus Pedetes; species Pedetes capensis. The sequence goes on from VMDO01031423.1 coordinate 18,164, forward strand.
TAGGACTGGAGAGAATCTGAGAGGATTCATGAGAAATTGTGAACAGTTGGCATTTAAAAATAAGATGCATTTTGCAAGAAGAAAGTCATAAAGTAATAGACGGGAGAAAGGATGACAGTGAGGCTCTGAGCCCGGCTGGCTGGAAAGGAGGAGGTGTCGTTACTGAGCCAAGAACTGCCGTGCGTGTGCGAAGTGTTCGAGTGCATCCAAGCGGCTCTGCTCCACCGGCAGACAGGTTGCTCAGGAAGCTGAGGCAGCTGCATCTGCAGGAAGAAGCTCCGCGGTCCCTCGGGTAAGAGCCGAGGGGCAGACCGGAGAAAGGATGCAGTTTCCCCACACTCCAGAAGGAGGCAACAGAGCTCACGCTGGAGGAGAGGAAATCAACCCCCATGTGAGGGCGAGGGCACCTATTTAAAGCTAACGGTAAAGACAACTGTGACTTACGGCTATTCTTTGAGCACACTCCATATGCCAGGCTAAATGCATGCCTTGCGCATCACCATGTTACGGACTAAGAGAATGGAGTCGCGGAGGGTGAACATCTCACCCGCCACCACAGATGTCCTATGTGCGAGGACCAAGACTCAAGGCCAAATCCTGGCACTTGGCGGTAACACCAGTATGAGAGAGAGCAGGAACACGGGGTTCCTCTGGGGAAAACAGCCATTTTCATGCAAAGGCCAATTCAGGAAAAACGAAGGGATCTGCAAGTCCCACTCCCTCCACGGATGGTGCTTTGTGGAGCCCAGGGGAAGTGAAGGAGCAGCCGCTCCGAGCTCACAGACAGACAACCATTTAGACTAGGCAAAAGTCATAGGAAAATCGGCACGCTCTCAGCTTTTCAACGTTACTACCCAGCACCCTGAGAAGCAGCGATGTGAGGCAGGCTTCTGAGTTCCCTGGGTGAAGCATCCGCTCACTCACAGCAGGAGCAGAGGCACCAAGTTCACCCTAAGGAATAAGAACATGTGGTGCAGAGAAGCGGCCTGCCTGAGACGGTACGGTGCATTGCCAGGCTCCATCTACGCCATGTCACATTTTCCGAGGGCCTGCTGGGTGCCTAGCACTGGACGACTGGGAGGAGGTGGCACCTGCTCTCTCACCTCTCCCAGCCTGGGCCTGGGCTCCTGCAGACAAGCAGAGTGGGGTAGGGTTGGCAGAGCATCAGGGCAGCGCTGGTATGGCCAGCTTCCAGAAGGACCTTACCAGAAGGGTTAGTAGGGCTCCTGGCGCCCGGACACCCCGGTCTCTGTCAAGGCACTGCCACACCCTGGTTCCGACAGACTCCTCGTCTCCCCGCCTGGGGCCGTTGCCTTGGAGATTTTGTTCCTGAGTCCTTCGGTTTTCAAGGAGCTGAAATTAGCCCCACCGGCTGCTCACCACACATTCAACTCCCAGAATATCGGGTCAGGAACAGCCCTTGCAGGCCTCCTATACCAACTGTGGCAAACACAGGTGCCCAAGGGAGTCAGGCAGGTGACACCGTGCAAGGGCACCGTGCTGGTTAGTGGTGGTGACAGCACCTGTGCCACCAGAAGAAGGGAGCCACCTCAAGAGGCTCCAGAGAAGAGCTGCCATATGAGAGGAGACCAGACGCTTGATGTTGTGTTTTCCAGAAAAGCGAAGAATCACATTTATGTAAAACCTCTCCATTTGTAAATGGCAGCAATTCACTCAGATCTATTAATACCATAAAGTTTCTGGATGCGTGGTTAGGGGCAGGAAAAACAGCCAGTGGCTTAAAATTCCACCCCACACGTACGTTGCTGATTTGTGGCAGGCTCTGAGCCGGTGCAGGGGACGCCGAAAGACAAATAAGATATGGCTCCCGGGGCAGCAGGGAGTAAGCAAGTAAGATCACGTGGGCCCAGGGTGGTAAGCAGTGGGAGGCGGCCAAGTCTGCAGGTGACATGGCAGAAGGCTCCCTCAGAAGGTCTGCCTTCCGGTCCTGAGGAGGGCATTCC
>VMDO01031424.1:0-20010 GCA_007922755.1 Pedetes capensis
CTCTCTCTCTCTCTCTCTCTCTCTCTCTCTCTCTCTCTCTCTCTCTCTCTCTCTCTCTCTCTCTCTCTCTCTCTCTCTCTCTCTCTCTCTCTCTCTCTCTCTCTCTTTCCTCTCTTGCTTTCTCTCCCCCCGTTCCTGGCCACCATGATGACCGTGATGTGAGCTGCCGTGCTCTGCTCTGCTATGCCCTCCCCACCATGATGAACTGAAACCTCTGAAACTATGACCCAAAATAAATCTTGCCTCTCTTAAGTTGTTTATGTCAGGCATTTTGTCACAGCAGCAAAAAAGTCTGATCAGCAGCACGTCCTAAATAACTAAATGAGAACGTTTTACATTTACTTTTCATACATTTCTCACTTTGAAGATTCATGTTCTCTTTCAATTCTGGAACATTTTCTGATATTGTATAAATTATACTTTCCAGCCACCTATTAGCTCTCATCTCTCTACCTGGGATTCCTATTAGCTTGGAATTTTGCTCCTGAACTAATTCTGTATAACTTTTTTCTTTCCCTCATCCTTTAAATATCCCATTACTTTTTTCTCCTACATTATGAGAGAATCACTTTAGTATATTATCTACCAACTGAACCATCAAAATCCTAGAAGGAAACCCTCAAAAGGATAACAGAAGAAAACTTAATGAAAAGACTATTTAAAGAGATACTGTTCGCTGGGCGCAGTGGCACACGCCTGTAATCCCAGCAGCTTAGGAGACGGAGGCAGGAGGATCGCAAGTTCAAGACCAGAGGTAGTCTGCGTAACTTAGCGAGACCCTGTCTCAAAAAGTAAAAAAAAAAAAAAAAAGAAAAAAAAAATGGGCTGGAGGCGGCAGCTCAGTGGTCCAGCACTTGCAGAGCATGCAGGTGCAAGGCCCTGGGTTCAACCCCCAGTACCGCAAAAAAAAAAAAAAAAAAAAGAGAGGTACTGTTGGTGTTAAAGAGCCAACAAAGGATGCTAAATGTTAATTTCCCATAGACCCACACCAGCGTATTGCTACCCCTGTGCCTGAAAAAGATCAGAGGAGAAAGTGAAGTTATTGAAGCCTGATGGGCTGTGGCCATGACTGAGGGGACATCTGACAGGAGCCATGGCCATAGCAAAGAAAAGCAGCCACCGCCAAAACCATAGCTCAGCATAGCTCAATAATGATTTTCATTATTCATAGTAGTTATGGTTTGTTTGTTTGGTACTGGGGGTTGAACCCAGGGCCTCACACTTGCATGCTCTACAATTGCTGGACCACTTAGCTGCACCCCCCAGGCGTTTCTTTTTTTTTTTTTTTTTTTTACTTTTTTGAGACAGGGTCTCACTAAGTTATGCACACTGCCTCTGGTCTCAAACTTGCGATCCTCCTGCCTCCGTCTCCTAAGCTGCTGGGATTACAGGCGTGTGCCACCACGCCCGGCACAGTTATGTTCTCTAAAGTGACCACAAACACTGTACTAGTGAACACTGAATCATTGTTCCTAGGACAAATATAGGGTTAGATCCCTGCAAGACCCTGGTCACATTTTTGTCAACCTGCGAACACAAACCCTCATTTCATATGCATTTCTGTTTAAAGACATCTTATTTAATATAAGTTGTTCATTAACTAACATTGAACTCACTGCCAACCGTTCTGACTCAGGTGTGAACAAGCTTATCTAACACGTGTATTTTCTCCATAAGGCACATCCCAGGCTTCTCACTCTTAGGAACAATGGACTGCACTCAGTACTGTGCTTGGGAGCCATCTTACACACTGAAATCACACACACACGTGAAAGCACAGGACTGGATAGACTGGGAAAAGGACACTTCTTTAACAATACAAGAGTTTAACCAATAAGGCAGACTCCCTACTATGAGGAGCACCTTATCAAACACATCCTCACAGCAGTGTGACAGAGGGTTTCAGCCCACCACCTTCTGACCCAAAGCGACCCTCACTCTCGGCCAGACTTCACCTGACCCAGCCTCGCCAAACTCTCTTGTTGTTGTTGTTGTTGGGTGCCGTCAGTCGTGTCTGATTCATAGCGACCCTTATAGGGTTTTCAATGGCAGATTGTTTCGGGATTGCCAGGTCCTTTTCCCGTTTTTTGCAGTGCTGGGACTCGAACTCAGGACCTCAGAGACTACAGAGCAGCACTCTACTAAAAATTGCACTTCCCCTCTCAGGCCTTCTACCTGGACCTCTTCAGTGGCCTCCTCATCAGCCTTCCTGTCTCGTTTTCCTCCTCCATACCCTGTTAGTCACTCTGCTTCACGGACAGTACAGCGACTCCTTGGCTTGGCTCCTAAGACGCTTTGCTTAGAAGCACCTGCTCTCTGATCTCCACGACAGCTTGTGGGTACCACGGTCCAGGAGAGCGGACCCGCCTCCTTTCTTCCCTCCCCCTACCTCTGCCCCAGCAGGGCAGGCCCTTTCCCTTTCCTGCACACATCATGCCACCCATCCTTCCAGGGGCAACTCAGGGGTCCTTGCTCACCAGATGCCCCACTTCCTACCTTTCCAAATGTTCAGATTGTGCTACATTTTTGCCATTTCTTTTACAGTATGTCTTTTTAAGAAATAAATGCTTCTGGAACTCCAAAAAGAAAAGAAAAGAAGGCAGAGCATTATCTGGTTAAATGTCAGCCAGGAATATGGGTAACCAGCAGCTCAAATTTTATTTTTATTTATTTATTTATTTATTTTGCAGTACTGAGTGGTTGAGCCCAGGGTCTCCTGCACGCCAGGCAAAATGCTACCACTGAGCTGCATCTCTGGCCTTTTATTTTATATACATTTTTTTTTTTCGGAACTGGGAGTTGACTTGCATGCTTTGCAAGTGCATGACTTTGCAAGTGCTGGACCACTGAGCTGCACCCTCAGCCCATTTTTTTACTTTTTAAGACAGGGTCTCGCTAAATTACACAGACTGCCTCTGGTCTCAAACTCGCGATCCTCCTGCCTCTGCCTCCCAAGCCACTGGGATTACAGGCGTGCACCACAGCGCCAGGCTTTATTTTATATTTTGAGACAGAGTCTCGCTAAGTTGCACAAGCTGCCTCTCCCCACAAACACTCAATTCTCCTGCCTCAGCCTCCCCAGTCACTGGAACTATAGCCATGTGCCATGGTGCTGGGCTTTTATCATTCTTACACTTGTCTGCAAATGACTGCCAAAGTACCAAGAATGCTGATTTCCAGGTGATGAATTTACATACATGGAATACAGGAATAATGATGGTTGGCTATGATTTCCTATCCTCTAGTCACCTGCTATAACTTTCATTGGCCAAACTCAACCAGAAGTCAAATACAACAAAGCCCAGACGATGCCGTTTGTAGAAGTCACTCTACCAGGCGTGGAGCAGGGCAAGCAAGAACAACAAGCAGATCCATTCTGTCTGTTGAACTTCAAATTTCACAGCTATTTTTTTAGATTTCCAGATCTTCCATTCTGTGTTCCTTTAATTTTTTTTTTTTTTTTTTTTTTTGTGGTATTGGGGGTTGAACCCAGGGCCTCACACAAGCATGCTTTGCAAGTGCTGAACTGCTGAGCTGCTCCCCCAGCCCATTTTTTTTTTTTTTTTTTTACTATTTGAGACAGGGTCTCGCTAAGTTAGGCAGACTGCCTCTGGTCTTGAACTTGCGATCCTCCTGCCTTTACCCCCTGAGTCGCTGGGCTTACAGGCATTCGCCACCGCGCCCAGCTCCTTTAAATTTTTTTTTAACATTTTGGACACAGATGAGTATCTTTACAAATCTCGGTGAAGACACAACTAAAGTCATCATTGAGAGTAGCGTGTGTGTGCTTTTAATTCTCTTTGGCTCTGTGTATTATCTCTATTTCCTCTGGGATTATTTCTGTATTAATTAAGAGAGGTCTTTGTCTTCCATGTTATACCCCAACTATCTGGCCATATTTTTAAATGAGGTCATAGAAAAGATAACTGGGACTTCCTCATCAAAGACAGGGTCTGTTAACTGTCACCTGTACTTCTCAGCCTTTGCACTGACTTTAAGGCCGAGGAAGCCTTTGTTTGTGGTTATCCTTACGCAGCATAAGATGTTTAATAGCATCCTGGCCTCTACCTATTAGATGGTAGTAGCACCATTCTCTAGTTGAGATCATAAAGATATCAAGATACTGCCAAATATCTATGTGACAGTAAAGCCACCCTCTGATTGCAAACCACCACCCCATCATCCTACTTGGGATTCTGTTGTTGTTGTTGATGCCATAGCAATCGTTTTGGGAGTGGGCTGTCACTTCCTTCTCCCATTTTTGTGGTGCTGGGCATCAAACCCAGGGCCTCAAAGAGCACAGAGCAGTGCTCTACCACCTGAGCTAAACCCCAGCCCTGTGAATTGGTTAAGAATCCAAATACTCAGGTCTCACGCCAGATGTACTGAACCCCCTAACATTCCTGGCAGTGGAGCCCCACGATCTGTATTTTAGCGACCTTCCTGGTGATACTTGAGGCACACAAATGTGGGAGAAGCCCTGCTCTATGGTCAGAAGGCACGCTAGACCTGACACCGGAACATAAAAACAGACAGACCTTTTCACCTCCCAGGATCTGCGCAAATCTGGATTCCCGCTACGGCCCCACTTCTTACTCCCACCCTTTACATATTTCAGCCTTGCAGTCAGAAGCCTCCAATAACCTCTGCCAATCTGGCCCGTCCTCCCTGTGGCTAGCCCTTCTCCCAGGATCCTAGGGTCCCCTTCCTCTACACCAAAGGATCCCCTGCCTTTTACTTTGCATTTCCAAGAAAACTGATGAAATCTCCTGGCAGGATGCTTCCCTTCCTACTCTGTCTTGTCCTTCTCTGCCCTTCTTACTCCTTTACTGCCGTCTCCTAAACTGAGCAGGCAGCCTAGCACCCCCCAAATAAGAGTTCGGGTTATAGCATCAGAATCCCTGGATTCCTATTTAGAGTCTGCCACTTGGCTGGGCACCGTGGCTCATACCTGTAATCCCAACAACTCAGGAGGCTAAAGCAGGAGGATTGTGAGTTTGAGGCCAGAGGCAGCCTCTGTAACTTGGCAAGACCCTGTCTCAAGATAAAAAATTAAATGTGGGATATGGGTACAACCCAGTAATAAAGCACTTGCAAAGTATGTGCAAAGTTCAACCCCCAGGTACCAAAAAATAATAATAAATAGAGTCTGCCACTTGCTAGCTGTGTGGGTTTGGGCAAGTTTGGTTTTGTTTGTTTGTTTGTTTGTTTGGTAGTACTGAGGGTTGGACCCAGGACCTCAGGCTTGCATGCTCTGCAAGTGCTGGGCCACTGAGCTGCGCCCCCAGCCCATTTTTTACTTTTTGAGACAGGGTCTCGCTAAATTACGCAGACTGCCCCTGGTCTCGAACTTGCGATCCTCCTGCCTCCGCCTCCCAAGCCGCTGGGATTACAGGCATGCACCACTGCACCTGGCGCAGTTTTGTTATTGTTGTTGTTGTTGTTGTTGTTTTTAACATTTCTCTGCCTCTGTTTCTTCATCTATAAAATTGCGATAATAACCATTACCCCATGACAGAGTTAGGAAGATTCATGAGTTAATGCATGTAAAGAGCTTAGAGAGATTAGCCACTACATATGAGAGATGAAGACATGCGTTTTCTTCTGCTTCCTCCCACAACCCAGCCGAATGAGGTTCTTTAAAAGACAGAGCCAGAAAGAAGAGAAAGAACAAAGAGAATTGGAGGTGGGATCCTTCTGGAGGCCGGAAGCGGCAGGAAGAGCAGAGAAATGGCCCACAATGATCCAGTGATCGGCAGGTTAGCTTAGGCACTAGCACACAGCATGGAGGAAGAGGAGATGGAATTGACTTCTGCCATTTGGCCATGAGGGCTGGGATTTAGCTCAGTTGGTACAGCGCTGCTCTGCAGTCCCTGAGGTCTCAAGTTCGATTCCTAGCACCACAAAAATGGGAGAAGCCACTCCCATGGCAATCCTAAAACAATCAGCCATTGAAAACCCTATATGGGTCGCTGTCAGATACAACTTGACAGCACCTAACAACAACAACAAATTCAGCCATGATACAAGAAGCCATGAGCATCTCTGAGGACGTTGGAAGAGCATTTTCTAATGGGTCCCACACTGTAATCCAAGCCACAGAGCCATTTACAAAACAAACACCCAAGGCTCACGTCACACTGAGTGCCCAGCTCTGGACCCAGGTCTGATGTCATACTGGACATGCCCTAATTTGAATAAAACTAGGGGAAACATACACCTGCTCTCTCTTTTTCCTTCTCTTCTTTCCTCTCCGCTTTTTGCCTTTTTCTCCTCTCTTCTTCCTCTAGCAACCACGTGCACATCCCTCCCTTCTCGTGGGGCTCCCCATCTTCTCTCTTTTTTTTTTTTTTTTTTGTTTTTATGGTATTAGGGATTGAACCCAGGGCCTCGCGCTTGCATGCTCTGCAAGTGCTGGACCACTGAGCTGCACCCCCAGCCCATTCTTTAACTTTTTGAGACAGGGTCTTTCTAAATTACGCAGTCTGCCTCTGGTCTCGAACTTGCCATCCTCCTGCCTCCACCTCCTGAGCCGCTAGGATTACAGGCATGCGCCACTGCACCTGGCTCCCATCTTCTCTTTTTATCCAAGGTATATTTTCCCACTCATACATAAGATCGTTTGCCTGGCACAGAATCGGCAAGTGTTTCGATCTGCTGTACATAGGGTCACTATGAGTCGGACTCGACTCCCTCGACGGCACCTAACAACAAACAACAACAAATTTTTTCACACTAGAAGCCTGCTTAACTCTGTTCTCTCTGACTTTACCTTTCCCAGGAAAATAGAAATGTCCTTATCCAGATGCCTCCCAGGGAACCCAGTTTATGTCCAGCTCCTTTCCAGGTTTACCTAAGCTTCTCCAGGTGCCTCAGTCTTCCCTTTGTAATTCTTTCTAAATGGCTCACTATCTTTTAATAAGCCTTATCTGTGCTCTCTTCTGTGACTTCTGTGCTGGGTATAAATTCATTTATACACTGGATGCCAGAACCCGGATGTTGCCAAGTCCCCAGAGGCCAGCTGTGGACCTGCCTCTCCACGCTGCATGCCCCGTGAATCTCTGGTAACAAGGTCACACTGCAGAAAGCCCTACAGGCCCAGGAACTGACAGCACCAATGACACCAGGAAAAACAGGCAGAGCAAATACAGTTTCTGTACTCAACATAAGCTGATCCCCACCCGCAATCCCTGGCCAGCCTGCAGCTGGGCTCACGCTCTTCTGGGCAGAGAGTTGGAAAGGAAGTTCCCCAAACTGAGGACTTGAGTTCCAGGTGCCTACGTCCATCTCCTGCCCCCACAGAGTGGATGAAAGTGGCCCACGCAGAGGCACCTGGTGTCAGAGCCATAGGGCTAAAGAGCTGGTCCTCCAAGTGTCCAGATGGGGAAAATAAGCAGCAAGCACACACTTCAGATGTCGCCAAAGCAGCACTGGGAGCATTGCCTTCAACTCTTGTTGTTAGCTGCCATCAAGTTGGGTCCAACTCATAGCAACCCTGTGTACAACAAAATGAAACACTGTCCGACACCATGCCCGGCACTATGTGAGTGCTTCTCTGCTGTTCATAGGGTTTTCAATGGCTGATTGTTTCAGGGGTGGACTGCCAGGTCCTTCTCCCATCTTTGTGGTGCTGGGGATTGAACCCGGGGCCTCAGTGAGTGCAGAGCAGCACTCTACCAACTGAGCTACACCCCATCCCTTCCAAGTCTTAGTGGGAAAGATTTCCCACCTAGAACTCTATGCTAGCTAAACTAATAACTTATTATAAGAGTACACTAGGAATATTTTCAGGACTGCAGATTTTCAGTCCAAATTAGATGGATGATTCCCTTACTGTCAGCATTTCCTTATGTGTCCCCTTTTAGAGGGAGGGAGCAATAGGGGGTGGGTCCCTTTCCTGGAACACGCACATGGCCCTCACTCCTGGCTAGGGAATTCCTCTCTAGAGGACGTGAACTGAAGTGCTCTAAAGAAGGCACATCGGTGGTAAAGATTCTGCAGACTGAGTAACCGACTAGAATTTCCAGATTGCAGAGAAATGGAATGCGGCAGAAAGAGAGACAAAATTATCTTGGGGAATCTTTCATCTGCTTAATAGCCGGTGATTACCAGCCTCTGGATCAAACCTAACATCTTTGAGGCTTAGGTAAAACCTTGGGAATGTTTTGCTTAGCAGACCACCAGCTTCCACCAACCCGAAAGCTAAGCATGTTTTAAGATAGTGTCTGAAACCCAAGAAGAGGTTTCCTTGTTCTGCCGTGAACCACCTGCCTGCTGTCCTGACCAACATCTTTAGTGAATGCATTGATTTGTGACTTCCTTTTGTTCTGTGATTATAAAAGTTCATGAAAACTCTTCTACAGTGTAACATGTCACTCGGGGCTGCCTGAACCCGTGTTCCCGGGCCATGGCACTCATATTTGGCCCAGAATAAACTTTCTCTTATTCCCTCTGGAGCAAGAGCTGTGGTTTGTGTGAACAGGAGTCGTGCAGGGCAGGACCCAGACCCTCTCACTTCCTGCCAATCCCAGCTTTGTCCATCAACTCTTTCCCAGTGAATATGTCATAGTTTAAGGGAGGAATAAACTTTTTTATCTACCCTGCTAGATCCTCCAGTTGTTGTTGTTGTTGTTGTTGTTGTTGTTGTTAGGTGCCATTGAGTCGGTATCTGACTCATAGCGACCCTCATAGGGTTTTCAACGGCTGTTTCGGGATTGCCTTGGGAGTGGATTGCCCGGCCCTTCTCCCATTTTTGTGGTGCTGGGAATTGAACTCGGGACCTCAGAGACTGCAGCACAGCACTCTATCAATTGAGCTAAATCCCAGCCCAGATCCTCCAGTTGGGGCGTAGAAATTAACAGAAGATAGATTAACAAGAGGAAAGCAGTGTATTATCACAGATATACACAGGAGAAATTTGGTAATGATCAATTCAAAGGGTGCTTAGAACTTGAGCTTAGATCACGTCTTTTTTTTTTCCCCCCCTGTACTGGGGGTTGAACCCAGGGCCTCATGCTTGCATGCTCTGCAAGTGCTGTACAACTGAGCTGCACCCTCAGCCCATTTTTTTTTCTTTTTACTTTTTGAGACAGGGTCTCGCTAAATTACACAGACAGCCTCTGATCTCGAGCTTGTGATCCTCCTGCCTCCGCCCCCGAGTCTCTGGGATTACAGGTGTGTGCCACTGCACTGGCTTTATATAGTGGCTTAACAAAGAAAAAATAAACTTGTAAAGAAGTGATAGGACAAGGAGGTTTGAGCTTCTAGGGGCAGCAAACAGTGGAAAGGTAAACATATGGAGGAAACTAATGGAAGGTAGGAAATCAATGTTGTGTAGATTCCTCCCATCCTGCCTTGGGGCTAATAAGTTGTTGTTGTTGTTAGGTGGTGTCAAGTTGGTATCCGACTCATAGCAACCCTCATAGGGTTTTCAGCGTTATAACCCACTAAAATCATTGCTAGTTCAAAGACTGCCTTTCTACCCATCATTATCTCCATTGATAATGGACCATTGGATGGTCATTTCTGCTATAGCTTTACACAGATTCTTAATAGAAATAATAAGGCCTAAGGCAAAGCTATCTGCCTCTTTACTAAAGATGTCACAGCTTGGTAGGAGGAAGTCTTGTAGCAGATTTACAATTTTGCATTATACCTATCATCCAATTCATTATACCTCCATCTGCTGTACATAGAGTCGCTGTGAGTCAGACTTGGCTCAACGACACCCAACAACAACATCATTTCTAGAATAATTTCATGGTTATCATATAGAAAAAGTAGGCAAAAAAGGGTCTATTCTATTATGGGCATTCACAATCTAATAGCCACAACATGTTCCAGCTTTGGAGACTTGTGGATACCCGCCCCTGGGCATGAAAACATTATGATGTCCCCCACATGAATTCAAAATAAAAATAAAACTCTCTGGTGGTCCAGTGGTTAGGATTCAGTGCTCTCAAAATAAAAATAATACTAGGCCACAAAACCTATTTTATTTTTGTGAAGTGACCCACAGCACACAGGAGTGATGAAATGAGAAGGAGCTCTTCCCTAGATTGTCCTCATTTTGCTCGCTAGTGTGTTTTTTGGTGGTGGTAATAGTAGTTTTGGCTACTATTGGGTTTTGTTGCTGCTGTATTGATGCGCCAAGTATGTGACTGGTCAGCATTTCTGAGCGTGACTATAAACATCATCAGGCCAGGGGAAATGGCTATTATTTGAAAATCCACAAAATACAAAGTTAGAAAGAATAATAGATGAACATAATCCAAATCTCTATCATTAAAAAAAATGATGCATGAATCTTTAAAACTCACCAAGAAAATTTCTCACATTGTTGTTGTTAGGTGCCCTTAGACTCATGTTGTTGTTGTTGTTGTTAGGTGCCATTGAGTCGGTATCTGACTCATAGTGACCCTCATAGGGTTTTCAATGGCTGACTGCTTCGGGATTGCCTTGGGAATGGATTGCCAGGTCCTTCTCCCATTTTTGTGGTGCCGGGAATTGTACTCGGGACCTCAGAGACTGCAGTGCAGCGCTCTACCAACTGAGCTAAATCCCAGCCCATCTTAGACTCATAGCTTCCCTTATATAGGGTTTTCAATGGCTGATTGTTTTCGGGATTGCCTTGGGAGTGGATTGCCACATCCTTCTCCCATTTTGGGGGTGCTGGGAATCGAACTTGGGACCTCAGAGACTATAGAGTGGCTCTCTACCAACTGAGCTAAATCCCAGCCCCATTTCTCACATATATTACCTAATTCTGAGCTCCACATTATCAGGTCACTGGTCCCCCATCGCTTTATTTGTATCTCCTTGGTTTTCTACACAGCTGAGAGCTTCTGAGGCTCAGACTCCAATTCCAGGTCCAGAGCTGGATGCTAATTGTTGTTGTTGTTGTTGTTAGGTGCCATCGAGTTGGTGTCCGACTCATAGCAACACTCTGTACAACAGGGGAAACACTATTGTCAGTGCTTCTTTGCTGTTCATAGGGTTTTCAATGGCAGATTGATTTTTGGGAGGGGGTTGCCAGGTCCTTCTCCCAAGCCTACAGCTTCTGGTGTTCCCAGGCGGTCTCCCATCCAGGTACTAACCAGACCCAACCCTGCTTAGCTTCCGAAATCTGACGGGATCGGATGCCACAGGGCTACAGCTGCAGGCATGGATGCTAATTAGTGAAACTCTATTCCTCACAAGGAAAAGCTTTCCTCAATTCCCAAGACAAATTTTTTTAAATAAAATAATTTAAAAAACAAAACCCCAAACTGTGGAGTTCATCATGGTTGGAAGTGATATGACCTCTACAAGAAATCTCTCTTACAAGCTGGGCATGGTGGTGCACACCTCCAAGCCCAGGAATGTGGGACGTGGGGGTGGGAAGATGTTGAGTTAGAAGCCAGAAGCAGCCTGCATAACTTAACAAAATCTTGTCTCACAAAAAAAAAAAAAAGAATTGTTTCAGGCTGAGGTGCAGCCCAGTGGCAGAGCATTTGCAAAGAACATGCAAGGCCCTGGGTTCAACTCTCAAGTACCAAAAAAAAAAAAAAAAAAAACCCATAGCAACAACAAAAAAACTTCCCTTACAGGAGAGACTATCTGCAGCCGTAGCCCTGTGGCATCAGATCTCAGAAGCTAAGCAGGGTCAGGCCTGGTTAGTACTTGGATGGGAGACCGCCTGGGAACACCAGGTGCTGTAGGCTTGGGAGAAGGAGCAGGCAACCCACTCCCAAAAATCAATCTGCCATTGAAAACCCTATGAACAGCAGAGAAGCACTGACAATAGTGTTTCGCCTGTTGTACATAGGGTCACTGGGAGTCGGATACTGACTCAACAGCACCTAACAACAACAACAACAATAGGAGAGACTACATTTCTCTGTCAACCAGCTTGAGTCAGACCTTCTGTTTCATGTAGCCAATATAATCCTAGAGTCTGGATTTCGAATGTCCTCCAAAGGTCCATGTGTTGAAGGCTGAGTCTCCAGCTTGGCACTCTGGGGAGGCGGGGCCTCGTGGAAGGTCATTGGGAGCATGCCCTTGAAGGGGATTTGGGACCCCAGCTCCTTCTTGTGTCTCCCTTTGCTTCCTGACCTCCCAAGGTGAGCAGGCCTCCTCTGCCACATGCTCCCACCATGAGGTACTGTGCTGCCACAGGCCCAAAGCAACAGGGCCAACCAGCCACAGACTAAAACCTCAGAAACTGAGAACCAAAATAAACCTTTCCTCTTTGTAAGTTGTTTATCTCACGCATTTTGTCACAGCAACAGAAATGCGACTAACACTAAAAATATAGGTGGGTATTTGAGTTCCATGAACAGAAGAACTGACTCTCAGAGGTGTTAATTCCTAAGATGGCACAGGAGCGGAGCCAGCCTAAACCCCCTATACAAGTATTCTAATTCATTCTACCACACCCCAGGGGATCCCAGCTTGAATTCCCCATACAAGGTCCGCCCTGTGTGTTCAACTCACATGTACTTTCTTGAAACCTAAAAGAAACCTGATTCTGGGTGAGGCACTGTGAAAAACCTACCAAAAGATGTCCTTCTTCACCACAGAGCCTTGCCTTCATGGACTCACCTGGCCCTCCCACAGGAGCCATCTGAAGGTCACAACTCGACGGCCATCTGTTCAATACACAGGCGGATGGTTGGTAAGTTAGTCACCCGTGTTGTCTGGAACCTGGACCCAGGAGGGATGTCACGGGCAGCTGAGGTGCCCTCAGCATCAGCTTGAAAGGCCGTCCTTGAAGAACCTGCATCACTTGGCCCAACTGCTTCCTTCTGGAGTGAGGGGATGTTAGAGGGCAGGGAGAGCTCAGACATCAGGTGTTCTACAACCTCATTTCACAGGTGATGTGAGTGACCCCCCACTGGCTCAAGCCAGGTGGCAAGTCATTCATGGAGCTGGGCCACAGCTCCATCCCCCTGCTCCCAACCCAGGGCGTTCCCTAGAGTTCAGTTGGTAGAGCACTGCTCTGTAGTCTCTGAGGTCCCAGGTTTGATTCCCAGCACCGCAAAAGTGGGAGGAGGATGTGGCAACCCACTCCCAAGGCAATCCCAAAACAATCAGCCATTGAAAACCCTATGAGGGTCACTATGAGTCGGATATCGACTCAATGGCACCAAACAACAACAACAATGGGTGGCTATGAGTCAGACATGGCTCAACAGCACCTAACAACAACAACAACAACAACACACTTTTTAGTGGCACAGAATTCTTAAACACAAATCCACTTTGCTTAAACATAGAGATTTGGTTTGGGTCTGACCTGTGCCCACCCCAGAGTCAGGCATGTCTGAAGGACCCATAGAACATGTGAGCCCTAGAGCTTTTTTACACACAAAACTTGAGCCATCCTGCAAGAGAGAACCAACTGGGCAGGCATAGTCCAGCCACGTGGGGAGCGTGAATCCTAATACCATACCAGTGTGGAGTGCATGCCTGTCTCTGTCTGTCTTTATAATCACCCCAGGAGACAGCATCTGTTGTTGTTGTTAGGTGCCATCAAGTCGAGTCTGACACATCGCGACCCTCACAGGGTTTTCAATGGCTGACTGTTTCGAGATTGCCTTGGGAGTGGGTTGCCACATCCTTCTCCCATTTTGCGGTGCTGGGAATCAAACTCGGGACCTCAGAGACTCTAGAGCAGCACTCTACCAACTGAGCTAAATCCCAGCCCTAGCATCTGTCATTATCCTCTTTTATTCATTAGGAAACCAAGACCTTCAGCCATTGCAGAATTTCTCCACAAGTTACCCAGCTAGTAAATTACAGAGCCAGGTCTCCACACCTGGTCTGCCTGTTACAACTGCCCACACAGTTACCCACAATGCCGAATCACCCCAAAAGGAATAACAGCCAACACAGGTATATGGCAAATTTGTGCAAAGAACAGTTTTGAGGAACTTCTACATGGTACCTGTTTAACACTGGGGACCTCCTAGACTGCTCTTCTAGAGCTGCTGTAACAAATTACTGTAAACTCGCTGGCTTAAAACAACAGAAGTGTGTTTTCTCAGAGTTCAGGAGGCAAGAAATTTGAAATCCATGTGTCACGCTCCTTCCAAAGCCTGTGGGCGAGGACCCTTGGACATCTTCACTGTCTTCTGTGGCTCCTGTCACTCCTTGGCACATGGTCGCGTCGCTCCAGCCTCTGTCTCTGTCTTCACATTCCTCTTCACGTGGCTACTGCTTTCTGGCTTGCTCTGCATTTGTAAACACAATGACAGGACATGGTCACTGGGTTTGGAACCTACCCTAAATCCAGGGGAACTTCATTTTCAGGTCCTTATGGAATTACATCTGCAAACACCTAATTTCCAAATCAAGTCATATTCTGAAGCTCTGGATGGGCATGAATTTTGGGAACACTCTATACAACCCGTCAGACTCATCAACAAGGAAAGTATCCAATTTTTATTCTCATTTACAGGTTAGGGAACTGAGGCACAGAATAAATTGCCTATAGCAATGCAGATGATCCATCGCACAGATTTGAGCCCAAGCAGAATACCAGCAAAGACCACGTTATCAAATGTTGTACTACGCTATGTTGTTGGTGTTGTTAGGTGCCGTCGAGTCGGTGTCCGACTCATAGTGACCCTCATAGGGTTTTCAATGGCTCACTGTTTCGGGATAACCTTGGGAGTGGATTGCCAGGTCCTTCTCCCATTTTTGCGGAGCTGGGAATCAAACTCAGGACCTCAGAGACTGCAGCGCAGCGCTCTACCCACTGAGCTAAATCCCAGCCCATACTACACTATAGCACCTCCAAATGCTTTGGGTTGCAGCAATCATCAGCAGCCCATCACTCCTGGGGAGAGGAAGCTATAATGCAAAAGGTGTTAAAGACTAGTAAGACAGTGAAGGCATAAGCAACCATTTGGGGTGTCACTTTGCGACACATAAGTTTTGACTGGAGATCACAGGGCAATTCATCCATCACAGAGGCTCTGACCCATCAAAGGCATCCATCAAAAGCATTCTGGTTCAAGGACCCAGAACATCTTTTTTTTTTTAATTGGAAATTTTTAATGTACACCTTAATGTGATTCATTCTGACATGCTTTTCATTGTGACATTTCCATATATGCATTTTGTTGTACATTATTCATATAGGCTCCCCCTTACCCTCTTGTACGCTCTCTACCCCTGTCCCATCCCCTTCATCAAAGACTTCTCTACCATTTGTCTTTTTATGGTAATATTTTTCTATATATCCTTGGGTTTTAGTTCTGTTTAAGATAGAAACTTTTTCTGTAGTGAACTTTCTTTTTACCTTGTCAGAACTATTACATGCATTTTCTAGACCATCTAAAATAATGCCATTCTTAGCTTTTTTTTTTCTTTTATTATGATCTGACCTTTGTAGAGGATTTTTTCCTTCTTATAATTTTGATTCAGCTCCCACATATGAGTGAGAACATGTGGTGTTTCTCTTTCCGAGCTTGGGTTCATTCACTTAAAATAATTTTCTCCAATTCCATCCATTTTACTGTGAATGGCCTTATTTCATTTTTTGATTGCTGAGTAGTATTCCATTGTGTATATGTACCATAGTTTTTTTATCCATTCTTCCACTGAAGGGCACTTTGGTTGATTCCATAGCCTTGCTATTGTGAAAAGTGCTGCATTAAACATGGAGATGCAGGTGTCTCTGTAAGGACCCAGAGCATCTTCAGCCAGGCAATGTATCTGCCTCATGCATCCAGCAGATGGCAAATGGCTGAGCATCTCTCGGAGGCCCCAGGAGCAGCCAAAGCCTCACAGCCATGGTTGCTGGGTTGGTGGAGCTGGACTCAGAACCATACCAGGCCCAGAGGGAGAGAAAACAGCAGGGACCGGACGGGACAGAATCTTCAGAGAAAACATTTACATGGGTCAGGTGCCAGACAGTACCCTTGACACATTCAGCTTATTTCATCACAACAGCTGTATGACAAATGAGGAAACTGAGGCATTGAGTATTCAATAACTTGCCCAAGATCAAATCCAGGCAACCTGCCTCTGGAGCCCGCTGTCCCACCAAAAGTTTGTGATCACAAGCACACAGGTGACAATTTCAAGAATGCTCTGTCCCAGCTGAGGGTACAAAGTCCCACAATAATGGATTGGAGGTGCACACAGAAACACTTTTCCCCCACTATAAATGAGACTCTATTTTCCACTAGACCTACAAGACCTGAGAAATACCACCTATACTTTAGCAAGAAGTCCTTTAAAACTGAGAATTATTGGGCTAGGGTATAGCTCAGTGTAGAGCATTTGCCTAATATGTGTAACAGGCAAGAGGTCCTGGGTTCAAACCCCTAGTACCACAAGAAAAAAAAAGGAATTAAAACAGAGAATTATATAACTGGGCCTTTCTATGGGTCCAAACATACTGGACACTAATTACCTCTCTATTCCATTCAATTTTACAGTTATTTGAATGTTTTCAGAAAAGCTAGGACAATTGCATCCTTAGAGGCATATACATTTGGAAATTTGTTCTTAAGCTGTGAATTCTCCTATAGTCTAGTTCCCTGTGCATGTAGAATTCCTGTTCAAAACTACATATTTATCGAGAAGGGTTTGCTTTACTTGTACAACTCTAAATCGAACATTTTCTGTTTTTAAATAAAAGAAATATTCTGAAATTTGCTACCAACATAGATTTACAAGAGAAAAAAAATTCAGTGTGAAGCCACTAGATGGCGTAGTCCCCCAGTTTGAGGCAAGACAAATATTTACCAGAAAAATTATTATCCACAAGAACATTTAAATATATACATTCGAAATCAAATTCTAGCTTCATATGTAATCAAGAAAGTGTTCGTGACAGTGATTAATTCCTTAGGGAAGAAAATTATAGGGTAAAATTTTAACCCTCATCTACTTCCTACCCCTGTCTCCTAGTGATCAATAAAAATTAGTGAAATCCAAAAGGATTTTTAGAGAAAAGGAAATAGATGCTCTATATGCTTCCAGCTGAGCTATAAGTATCAACCTCTTTGGATCGAAAAAAGTGAGCTTTATGATATTTTTGCAGCTCCAGCCAAATTCTGTCCCAGGAACCGACAGCCTAGGTACCTCTAAAGAGGCACCCAGCAGCTCATCCGAGTGTCAAACTTTTGCCACTAGGTGGCAGCCAGCAGGCGCGAATTAACCACAGTAGGAAGGCCATGTGTGTGGAGACCTAGGTCTGGATCTTGGCTGTGAAACTGATCGGCCACATGTCTTGGACAGGTCATTTCCCTTCCCTGAGGCTCAGGGTCCTCACTTATACTTGTAATCTATTTTATGAAATGTATAGATGTATATATGTGATGTTGACATGAGGTGACAGATATGCTAATTAACTCTATTGTATTAACATTTCACAATGCATACATATATTAAATCATGTTGTACATCTTAAATATACACAATTTTATTCATCAATGAAACTGAAAATGGATACAAACACAATATAAATATATGATATTAATATAATATTTATTTGGTATGGTTATTGTATTGGTCAGAGACAATGACTTTAATGTGACTTCCACAGAGTTGGTATTCAACAGTGTCTGATTACTGTTCATAGCTGTGGGGCCTCGGGTCAGTCACCTCACCTTTTGGGCTCCAAACTCTTTCTGTGTGAAACAGAAATGAACCTGGCCCTCCTTCCCCGCAGCTAAATCAGTCCCCTCAGCATTAGGCTTTCCTGTCCTTCTCAGTGACTAAACCATTTGAGACCATAACTCTCTGCCCTTATATTTTTCCCCTTACCTGATTAGTTTTCTCAATAGCTCTTAACACCACAGGACCTTGCATTTGACCCACTGATTGGTTTGTCGTCTATACTAGAACACACGCTCCCTAAGAGAAAGTTCATTGTGCGCCCTGCTGTATCCCAGGGTCTTGCACAGTGACAGGCACATGTTGTTGTTGTTAGGTGCCATTGAGTCAGTGTCCAACTCTTAGCAACCTTATGTACAACAGGGGAAACTTTATTGTCAATGCTTCTCTGCTACTCACAGGGTTTTCAATGGCGGATTGATTTTTGGGACTGAGTTGCCGGGTCCTTCTCCCAAGCCTATAGTATCTGGTGTTCCCAGACGGTCTCCCATCCAAGTACTAACCAGGTCCAACCCTGCTTAGCTTTCGAGATCTGATGGGATCAGATGCCACAGGGCTACAGCTGCAAGTGGCAGGCATATAGCCAACCCTAAAAACATGCACTACAGGAATGAATGGATGGCATGTGCCTCCACCAGTCGCTGGAAGTTTAAATGAGGACATTTGCAAAGTTTAGCACAATGTCAGACACATGGTAGATAGTCAATGAACGCTAGATCTAATTACATTTGTGTATCCTGGGACAAATGACTCCACCTCTCAAAACCCCAGCTGCCACGCTGTAAGAGGAACACAGGTCTGCTAGAAGGAGTCACTGGCGAGACGCAGTAACCCCTGGCTGATCCTGGTGCCTGTCCCTCTGCGAGGACTTGCAGCATAGAATGGGGTGGCAGCACTAGCCCACGCTGTATGCGGAGCTCCCCAACACAATGGACTCTCGTCCTAGGTCTGCAGGAACCAGTTCCCGCCACCGCGGTGATCGGGCCAACAGAGATCCTGGCGCTCACGGCGCGGCAGAGCAGCAGCCTGAAGTCAAGGTGCCGGCAGCCTCCTCCTGTCTCCAGAGGCTCAGGGGAGGCTCCTTCTGGCCTCTGCCAGCTCTGGTGGCTCCTGGGCTTCCTCAGCATGTAGCCACATCACTCCAGTCTTGGCCTGTGTCTTCCAAAGGCCTCCTGTGTCTCTCCTGTTCCTCTCCTAGGACGCTGGGAAGGGCACTGACGGCCCACCCAGATGATCCAGGGTGGTCCCGTCTCAAAATCCTTCACCTCGTCACATTTGAAAAGGCTCTTTCTGCCCGGCACCGTGCAATCCCAGCACTCAGGAGCCTGAGGCAGGAGGATGAGGAGCTCAAGGCCAGCCTGGACTGCGCAGCGAGACCCTGTTCCAAACAAACAAAAATAGAAAAAGGAAAGACTATTTCCAAACAGCGTGGCATTCATACATCAGGCTACAAACATATTTGGCAGGGTGCAGGGCTCTTGACACCTTTTTTTTCTTTTTTTTTTTTTTTTTTTGTTTGCGGTACTGGGGGTTGAACCCAGGGCCTCGCGCCTGCATGCTTTGCAAGTGCTGGACCACTGAGCTGCCCCGCCAGCACATTTTCTTTACTTTTTGAGAAATGGTCTCGCTAAATTTCACAGACTGCCTCTGGTCTCGAACTTGCAATCCTCCTGCGTCTGCCTCCGAGCCACTGGGATTACAGGCTTGTGCCACCACGCCAGGCGTTTAGACATCCTTTTTAATACCTGTTGCTTCAAGTAATTTGGGAAACAAAGCATTGGAAACTTAAGCCCTCTGCTTCTGATCTTTTATTCACGAGGTCAATGAGGCAGGGTCACAGATGTTGGTTATAGAATTCAAAACGTCTCAGGCTCCTGCTTCCACCCCACAGAGGTCTCTAACCTACAAATGGGCTGCATGCCAAACTTCCTTTGTGATTCCAAATGCATTTTACCAAAGCACCTTAAGGTTAAGTTCTCACCCATATCATTCTACAAACTTACAGCACCATAATACAGTGCAAATTGCATACAAGAGAATTTATAAATCATAGTATCATCACAATTCTAATAATTCAAAGATTTACAATGAAAATTAAATAAGAAATAAATCTATGTTTTAAATACTAGAGGAGATGAGGAAGTAGATGGATTTTTTAATGGAGATCCTGAGAGATTTCAAAGAACAAAGCAATAATTGTTTGTCTAATTTACATTCCAGGAACACCAGGTGCTGTAGGCTTGGGAGACAGATCCGGCAACCCACTCCCCAAAAATATCAAACCGCTATTGAAAACCCTATGAACAGCAGAGAAGCACTGGCAGTAGTGTTTTACCTATTGTAGGTAGGGTTGCTATGAGTTGGATACCGACTCAACAGCACCTACAACAACAACAA